>ML211288.1:0-39434 GCA_004369055.1 Polyporus arcularius HHB13444
CCGTCCGGACGCGTATCTTGGCGGCGGCTAAGGACCTGAAGCCTGCTTAAGTCAGCAACCCGGAGGACCGTCAACTTAACCCGCCGAAGTTTCACTTAGAGCGGGACGGACGTGCAGAGCCTCATTAGTAAGCAGACGTCACAGTGGCGCTTCCAGCGCCCATCTTCCGGGAGACTCCGAAGCGACACCGTATATATACGTGTCATGGCCTCGGCTTCCCGCAAAGCTCACCCCCCCCTGTCCATTCTCTGTTCATTCTCCTCGCTCTCTCATTACTGCTAGTCTTGTTGTTTATCGTCTGAGTTTGTCACGGACGTCCAATGAGGCCAACGCCCCTGCTCTCCCCGTCATCTCTCAGGTGAGTACATATTCCTCAGCGCACTTTTCGTCATGGACAAAGTACGTGCACATGTCTCTTCATGTCATCGAGCTGTCGTACTGACTCTCCACCTGCAGGACCTGGCCACTCCATGCTCTGCACAGGAGCGTTTGGCAAGCAGGAGTTAGGACATCGGCTGCATGAGGGTGAGTTCCTCAGCGCCTTGACTTTGAGCCTCAGTTCAGAATGTGACCTTTCTCGCGCAACATGACACCCTTCACGTTCTATCGTTCCCATGGATATCCATGAAATGTCGGCCTTGCCCACACCCTCATCCCCCACCTTCGTCTGCTGTTTTTTCCCTGTCACTCTGCCCACGCGACGTCAGTGCTCACCTTTTCCCGATCTCGCCATCATCTCGGTCGCCGCTCGTGCTCTCGCCTACACGTTTGTCTCCGCCTTCGCCACTGTCCAGTGCCCGCCTTTGCTCTTGCCCTCGCCCTTGCCCTCGCCCTCGCCGCCGCTCTCGCCCTCGCCGCCATTCTCACCCTTGCCCTCGCTCTCGCCCTCGTCGCCATTCTCGCCCTGACCCACCTTGCCCTTACTCCATCCCTCGCTCCCACTTACGCCGCTGCTCTCGCTCACGCCCTTGCATTCGCCTTGCTCTCGCCCTTGCCGCTGCCCTCGTATGCCCACCTTGCCACTGCCCTCGTCCACACTCTCGCCCACGCCTTTGCCGTCATATTGACCTATTCTCGCTCGCCCCTTCCTCCCGTCTCCCGTCTCTTGTACTACTGCTCCTGTTACGTAGTTGACCGCCATGTACTAGTACTTACATGAGTCATTAATGAACTGTTTCGCTGCATCTAAGTTGTGTGATTACTTCTTACAACACCTACTATAACACGAACATTGAGCTGGTATTTGCTTCCACCTTGCCGCTATTTTATCACAAAAATGTTGCTAAACTGCTCCGTTAGCACACCACGTTTCAAATTATCGCTCATTTGCCATACCTTGCAAATTAGCACCATTTGGGCTCATTAGCGACAATTGTCGCAAATTCGCCAGGGAGGTTTTTCCTGATTGGCAGGGCCACGCAATAATTGCTGGGAGCGAGCGAGCTGATAGAATATGGTGGAGAAAACCTTTCTGGGAGAGTTCAGGTCTTGCACACCGCGCGTGAAGAAGAAAGATGCTCCGAGGCGGCCGCGCTCCTGGAGTCGCCTCGAGAACTCGGACGCAATGATGGATTTCCCCGTGCCGGCATGACCGACGAGAACACAGACCGGGACCGGCCAATTACCTTGCTCTGTGTTCTCAAATTGCGCGTCCTCCCATTCCTCGAGGCAGTCGAAGACCAGCTCACGCGTTCCTTGCTGGAAGCGGGCCTTCGTGGTGTTCGCCGCAGCGAGGAAGTGAGCATCCTCAGCTCGTGGAATGCTGTCCAGAACGCGTTCTTCCTCTACCGGGAGTGCTTAGCGGAGATAGATAGGGGAAGATTGATGTCGTACTGCTCAGTCTCTGGGCCGCCAATATCTTCTGCTGTTCCGCAATGACCATCTGGGGACCAACTCAGCACCATATTCTGCCAGGCGGCGAAGAGCGAGACGAACCTTGATGTCGTTCGATGTCTTCGTGACAATGATCTCCACTGTCACGTCTCCTTCAGTCTGATCAAGTACGCACGTCGTCAGCAGCCCAGTAAAGTGATATGACGCTGTTCAAGGCACCTGGAACCGCTTATGAGCCTCGACGATCCTTTTCTCCATCTCATTGAGCGCCTCCGTGTCTCTGCCGCTGAATACGAGCCGGGTGAAGAATCCTCGTTGACTGAGCTTATTGGCCTCGCTGCATATGGCGTCGAGCTCGCTACATAAATATCTGGGTCAGCTCCCGAAGTGTTTATAACTATCACGTTCTCGACGAACCTCCGCAGCCGTTCCACTCTCTTGATCAGTTTGTCGCAGCTCGTAAGTCCATCCCTGACCTTCCTCCTCTCTTCAGACTCAGCAGGGTACTCGCCGAACTCCTCTTCTATCTGCCGTGCCAGTTCTTTGAGGGTATTGATGAGCTCATTTGCCGTCGTTGCCAAAGATTCCGACGCTCTGGAATTGGACTCTGTAGCCTTCGAAAGGGGAGGCACACGTTAGAGGACAGAGTTCACTGTTCACAGGCTTATAGGACATACCTGCACCTTCTTGAGGGTTGCAACCAGCAGGTCCAGTGCAATGCTGAGTCCCGGTATTGGCGCAGCTGCGGTGATAACGTCCTTGCTGACTTCCAAGCCTTTCACTGCGGCGTCGAGGACGGTATTGGCCACTTTCCTCGTCTTCGACGGAAGATGCGGACTGCCATTTGAACGGGTCGTCATAGCGGCAGTAGTTGGTAGAGATGGGATGGAGCCGAACAAAAACGCAGTAGCAGAGGGCTTGGTTTGCGAGCCCGTGGTGGCCAGTTCCTCGCCCGAACCGCGAGGCTCCAGCGTGCGGTGCACCAAATTGGCATGAGAGTCGAAGAGGGCCGCACAGTGGCAGATTGATGACATGTGGTGGGATAGCGCGCAAGCCGATCCGGAGCAGACATGCACCACTAGCCAGGCGTGCCCAAGGTGCGTCCGTCTCAAGGTCCTCTATGAGTATCGAAGTTGCTACTCACGTACGATGCACTAGATTGCGCGCCGCGCTTCGTCCGCCGCTACAGCGGTGATCTCACGTTCACAGGTGTGTCCGGGCCATCTCGTCCGCCTCGTGCTGTGTCGTCGTGCCCCGCCCCCCTCCCCTTCCTGCTCTTCCTGCTCTCCCTGCTCTCCCTGCTCTCCTCTCTTCTCTCGAACCATATCAAAGTCTGCTCATCATCAATGTGTCTCAGTGACAGCGAACTTCGACTCACACAGGCTCGCGTAACTGTGCCACTGCGGCACTGAGTTGACCCTATCGACATCGCACAGAATCGCTGCTGCGTGAGTGCAGCCAATATGGTGTGTCGTCTAGCTCCGCACCCAAGACTCCATGATCCCACCAAGTTGCTCATTCGTACGTACCGACAGGCGAGGCGACATTCAAAGGCGTGCTCGTACCCTCGCATCGTCCACCTCTTCCTGCAACGCGATCCCCAGATCCTCCGCCACGATCATAGCAGCCTTCTCCCCGACGACGATCGCCGTCGAGTATGTATTCTGCCATTCGCGCCGTACAGGTCAGTATACACCCGACCGTTCGGACTGAAGCCTATACATGTACTTACCGCGCCGACGTTCGCAGGACAGATTGAGAGATCTTCGAGGTCGCAGACGTGATCAGCACGAACACGCAGCGGGCAGAAGGCGAGAGGCAAGGAGGAATCGAGTATACGCACCGGCAATCTTGAGTCCTTCGACTCCATACACATTCAGCCGCTCGTCTACCACCCCGCCCTTCTCGCGCGCCTTCATCGCACAGGTCCCGAGCTGTGTCCCCATCCATGGTCAGCGCAACCTGCCTACCGCGAGATTCAAGGGCGAAGACCACGCACCGAATGCCACGCAGTCGACACGTTCGCCTTTATCCACTCCTCCAACGCACGCTCGTCCTCCTCCGAATATACGAACTCCGGCTCGTCGACTGGCACGGGCCCGTCCCGCTCCCGAGTCGCGAGCAGGCTGGAAGGAGCAAAGGAGGGGTGGATACCGGTGCCGAGGACTTCGCCCCGGTAGGAGGGCATGCGCCGGGCGTACTCGCGGGACAGCTTGTACCCCCATTTGTGGAGGGCCATGTCTTCCGGGCTGGGCAGGTACGTGAGCGTCAGCGTGATGTGATCGGGCCGAGGAGAAAGAGAGAGAGAGTATGAGAGGGAGGGAAGCGCACCTACCTGTCGAGGAACCCGGGGTGCAGGTCGAGTGGTGCGTCGACATCCGTCGCGGAGGTGATGTGCGTCCTGCCCGTCGATGCGGGGTGTGTGAGGAACCAGCCCACTGCGTACGCTTTCAGGTCGTCTGCGGGCTGTGCGAGCTTTGCGCGGTCTCCAAGGTATCTGCAGGTTACGTGGTCAGCTTGTCGATATGCAGGAAACGGGAGAAAAGAACGTACAGAGCGACGACCCCGAACCAGAGCACAGGTTTGTCCGGGGCGGGGGCGTAGTACGAGAGCCACCGCTTGCGGAAGGACTCTCCAATCACGTCGAGGTCGTGAGTGTTCGGACGGAGCTTGATCCCTGCGTCTTGCCCACTGTACTCGCTCGGTTAATCCTTGAGTTCGGAAAGAGCGGGGATCGGAAGAGGACGTACTTCTGAGCAAGGAGACCGGAACCGTCGCGGTGCCAGTGTTCGGACCATTCTGCCATGCGAAGCTGTCATGAGTCGACAAGGTCGTGCAACGAGATAGACGACTTGACGTACTCTTGATCTCAGCCTCGTCCCCACGCGCGATCCCGTCCAGCGTATGCGCCTCCGGCGCAGCCTTGTAGTACGCAAACACGACCTGGTGATCTGCACTCGCGAATCCAGTCAGCGACCGTCTCCTCCGCCTCCCTGTTCCTCGCTTCTACGTTCGCTTAGGAACACAAGAAGACGCACACGCACCCTGGTAGTTCTCCCCGACCCCAGGCAACTCGACGACCGGCTCCGTGATCCCGACGCCCGCGAGGACGTGCCGCGCCCCAATGCCGGACCGCTCGAGGATGGCGGGGGTGCCGAGGGCGCCGGCGGAGAGGACGACGAGGCGGCGGGCATGTGCGACGAGCGGTTCTGAGTTCGAGTTCCCCGCAGAGGGGTGAAAGCGAGTGTTGGGGACGTACTCAACTCCAGAAGCGCGGCCGTTCCTGCGAGACGGAGAGGTGAGAATGAAGACGAAGAGAAGGGAGTCAAGGGTGAGTAAGGGTGAGGCAGGAGGGACGTACGTGAAGAGGACGCGCTTGACGTGGTGTCCGCTGAGGATATGCAGGTTTGGGAGGTCACGGTTGTAGATGTAGTGGTGCGGGACATCCGAACGCTTGCCCGTTCTCGAGTCAATCCATCTAACGTATGTTCAGGACGTTTCGTCAGAATGTCTCGCCGCGTACGCTGGAATACGAAAGTCAGGACGTACTTTTGCCACCTCTGCAATGTGCATCCGCGCGCCGGGCGATCCAGTCAGTCGCAAGTGAACATGAGGAGACACGCACACGCACCCCGTACTTGTTACACTCAAACAACCCATTCACATCCTCCGTCTCCCCACGCGTCGTATCATACACCCTCGCGACCTCCAAAAACTCGCGCCCGACCTCCGTGAAGAGCCCGCCATAGGACACCTTCAGTGGCCCCGAATACCCGTGTGTCGGCTGATCGGGCGCGATCTCGTACGTCTCGCACTGCGTACATATCTATGCGTGAGCGAGCCCGGAAGACGGCGGGCAGACGGACGCACCTTGCGCAGGAGCGGGAGGAGGTCTCGAGAGCCCCAGCCGCGGTTTCCGTGCACGTTCTTCCAGTCATCGTAGTCCGACGCGGCCGCGCGCGTGTACACCGCGACTGTGGGTGCGCGTCAGCGTGTATGTTCACAACGGACAGCAACTCAAGCACTCACAATTCACACTCGACCCGCCGCCCACACACCGCCCGCACGGGACGACGGGCGCACGCCCGCCCAGCGCCTCGCTCGGGCGCGCAGCGTGGAAGTGCACAGTCGTGCTGCCGGGACGGAGGTGGTGCGCGTAGCGCGCGGGCTGAGTGTGCAGGGGGTCGTTTCGCGTCGGGGGGCCGGATTCGATTACTAAGATCCGGAGCGCGGAAGCGGCGGCGGCGAGGCGGGAGGCGAGGACGAGGCCTGCTGGGCCGGCTGGGCGAAGGAGAGAGGTTAGAGCAAAGAGCAAAGAGCAAAGGCCGGAGAGGAGGGAAGGGAGAGGAGGGAGGGGACGGACCGCCTGCGATGATGATGTCGTAGATCTGCTCGGACATCTTGATGCCGTAGCTTGAATCTCGAGCTTGCGAGCGACGCACAGCGAGAGAAGAGAGAAGAGGGAACAGAAGACGCGGCTCCGCAGAGAGGTCGCACGGACGTCTCCATCGCCAGCACGGATTTTATGGGACGCACCGAGCGAGGGCGTTACGCGACGCTCACGCTATCGACGACACACACGTCCTGGGAAAGGACTCGCGTAGCGGAGAGTGGGCGGAGGCGAGAGACTAGAACGCACCTCCTTGGGAAGATAGACAGTTACCGACGGAGCGTGTCCGCCCGCTGGACTGCTGTCTGGGAGAGCTTCTGTTGCGTTGTGCGTGCGCGAGCGGGCGGAGAGGAATGGCACGGTCGAGGACTGCGTCGAGGAAGAGCTGTACGGTGACTCGGAACGCGGGGAGGGTTGCTGCACGCACGCATCCGACTGTGTGAGAACGCGGGAGATGCGTCGATGGAAGGCGAGTCTTATCGTCGATGAAGAAGGCACGAGCCTCCTTTGCGAGCTTCTGACCAGCGCACGTGTATATCACGGTGCGTACACGATGAGATGGGTACGTGCAAACTGCACTAGGCATAGTGAGCCATCGGGCGCGAATAGGATAGGAAGGAATTGCGCACCTCTGAGTATCGTCTCTCAACGCTCAGAAAACTCTGCGACCGGTGTATAACGGACATGCGAATTCGAAACTTGATACGTTCGACCGGTCCGTGTTTGCGAGGGGCCAGAAAAGCCGCGAGACGATAAACGGGGCGGAGAACAGGAGGGAGAGAACCACAACAGCGAGAATGGTGGTCGCACGTAGAGCACGCGCGAGAGATCTCCTCACGTAACGGGGACTGAGACGAGACCGGGGAAGCGGAGAGGATGCTGCACGCTATCTGCATCGATCTTGAGAAGAGGCCCAGGTAGGATTGACAGCAGGTTTGACTTCGAGTGCGGAGCTGGCGGAGAAGGAGGTGCTGAGACGGACCTCGGCGTGGCAGGACACGGCAGGTGCTATCGTGCATTCCGGGGACCGTTCCTGGTGAAATGGCGGCCGAGTCGCGACGAAGGCTGGAGTCTAGCCACAGTGCGACCATACACGGCGAGGCTGCAGATACGTATGTCTATGGTACGGGTAAGCCACCGTGGACGGTGACGAGATGAGCGAGCGTACCTGCGAGCACCCTCGAGGAGAAGAGCACGCTACTGCGCGTCGACGTGCCGCGGCTTCGGAGAACAGGAAGGGCAAGAGACAGGACATGGCGTGATAGAGCGTCATAGTCAGTTTGCACGCAAGGGGTCCGGAGGTCGGGCAAAAAGGAGGCGGACGCCCTGCAGTGAGGCTCGAGAAGCGAGCGAAGCGTTAGTCGACGAAGCCGTGTGCAGGAAGAGACAACGAATGCAAAGGCTCGCCTTGCGGAGACCCACAGCTCGCAGCTGGGCGTCGTCCATGCGAGAGAAGACCCGAGACGACCAGTCGAGAACTTGCGCTCCTACAAGCACACGTCGAAGCAGATAGCACGTTGGGAGATTGAGGCGTTCCAGCGGAGATGACCAGGACGAGGGTGGGAGCGGGCTAATGAAACGCAGCTGCAGACTTTGCGCGAGTGTCCTCCTCACGTAACAGGTAGAGGACGAGACCGGGGAGGCGGACGTCCATTGGCCGACGCAAGGCAAAGCGTGTCCGAGGCTGGGTGGACGGACTTCTGAGCATGCGGCGGTGGGACGAGCTGAGCATGCCCAGAGGCGCCCGCCCACGTGGCGGCGAACTCGTCGCGTGTCGCGTCCTTGAAAACGTCCTCTCTCTCCCTCTCTCCGCCCACCCGTCTCTCCTCAGACACCGCACGCAACGATGGCCGACAAGGTCGACGCGCCCACCGGCTCCGACTCGGGCTCGCTCCCCAAGGGCGACGCCAACTCCGGGCCCAAGGCGATCATCAAGAACGTCGACATGAGCGAGGACATGCAGCAGGAGGCCGTCGACGTCGCCTCCGCCGCTCTCGAAAAGTACAACATCGAGAAGGACATCGCCGCTCAGATCAAGAAGGAGTTCGACAGACGCCACGGCCCCACCTGGCACGTCGTCGTCGGCAAGAACTTTGGCTCCTACGTTACCCATGGTGCGTCCCCTCCGCCTCCGAGCCGTCGTTCCCGCCTGATGGGCGCGATAGAAACAAAGCACTTCATCTACTTCTACATCGGCACCCTCGCCATCCTCATCTGGAAGTCATGAGCTCCCGCGCACGGTACAGGACGGACTGGCTGGTTTCGGTTGGGTACGTCCTCTCCTCTCCTCCCCGCCCTCGTCCCCCACTCACCATCCCCGCAGATCTTGGACGATCGCTGTTGTAATCAATCTTGCTTTCTTGCTGCAATCGTCATGCATCGTATTCGCTCTCCCCGTCTCGTCCCCGTCTCCCGTCTCTCGCGAGGAACAGGTAGGTATGTCTGCAGCGTGCATGGAGCGTGTCCGTCGGAGACAGTTCAGGTGAGTGTCCGTCGTGCCCGCACCACATTCTAGAATGTAAGTATGCCCCCCCTCATTTGACTCTAAGCACCCACACCCTTCGCGCGCCTCTCCTGGACGCGTGTCCTCGACATCGTCGATCGATGTCGCGCATCGCGTCCATCGCACGCGACAGGTACGTCCACTCCCCGCCGCGCCCACTCACATCAGTTCGCCATGCCCCCTCTCGATCTCCATGTCCACGACGAAGCTTAAGCTTAAGTGCTCGAACGATGTGCATGTAGCCGCACGCGTCACAGCACCCGCCTCGCTGGCCTGCAGCTGCCTACCCAGGCCGCTGGCGTGCTTTCTCCGTTCCAGTGTCCCAGGCTCCGCCGCGCACGGCCCCGTCTCTCGTCCGTCGCGCTCGCCAGGTACGTCACGCCACGTCTCCCGCGCCCCCGTCCAGAGCATCTTCTCTCTCGCGATGCCCCGTGCAGACTCCACAGGACGACACGCTCGGAGCGCTCCCGGTACGAGTACAGGACCCAGGCAGACGCGGTGAGTGCTCCCTTCTCAGAGTCGCGCTCCAGATCTGCAGCCGCCAGCCGCCAGCATCGGCACGCAGCACCCGCCCTCCGCCCTCCGCGCTGTCCTCGCCTCGCTGCGCTGTTCGATGTTCGGCGGCGGAGGCGGAGGCCCGCGCCCCGTGCCCCGCGCCCTCCCCTCCCCTCCCTGTGCTGGGTGAGGCGAGTGCAGGCGCGCCTCCGAACCACGAGTCGCGGATCGGACGCGGGAGGAGGGGGTCGAGGATGCCGGTTGCTGTGCTCGAGAGGTGAGTGGCTCGACCCTGCGCGTCGTGTGCGTATCCGTACTCCGTATCGGTGTCGGAACACTGCAAGGGGATGGGTCGGTGCTCGCCCGAGTCCGTGGACGCTGCGGCTGCGTTCGCGACGCCGGAGACACGCACATCAACATGAACATGAACATGGACGGCAGGACTTGATCTCCGCGCTCGACTCTCCACTCTCGACGCTCGACGCGCGGTTGTCGGCCGTCGCAAGCCTCGACACACGACCCAGTGTCGCTGTGTCAGTCACATCGCAACTCTCCGGGGCGGTCGAAGACTCGACTCGTGCGGGGCGTGCGGTGTGCGGGATCCCTCTTGTGCGCTGAGCACTGCGCACTGAGTTGCTGGCCAGGCGCATTCGCAACGCGTCCACCGTCAAGACGCGGATGTCATGCCGGAGACCGCGAATGGTGGACCGACCCGTGGCTTCTCCGGTTTTCGTGGACTCGCTCCCCGGTGAAGGACTCGGACGAACACAAAGACTCACCCGCGGGACGGGACGCTGAAGATTCAGTCGAGCTCCAGGTAGATCTGACTGCTCTCGATCGCGACCGATCCCAACGCGGCCTCACAGACGTCGTCATCGCCGTCGTCAACCCTGACGCGACAGCTCACAGTGTGCCACAGCTATAGGGGTTCGCCTCCGAGTCCCATCGCGCGCCCAGTGCGAGGCTCGGCGCAGACCTCATCCTCCTCCTCTTCCCATCAACGAAAACCCGAACACGCTCGAAGATGCCGCCTTTCGCGCACGCCTTCCGCCCGACGCGGGTGCACAGCCAGGAGGAGCAGGACGCGCTGGAGGAGTACGTGGACGGCCTCGAGGAGGTCATCAGCATCCACGAGGAGGTCGCGCGCATGAACGCCGAGATCGACCGGGCGAACGCGCAGACTCTGCAGAGGGCGCACGACGGCGCGGAGAGGAGGAGGGCGGACGAGGAGCTCGAGAGCGCGGGTGTCAGCGGGGAGAGCGGCTTCGGTGAGTGCTTGTGCTATGCGGCGTTCGGAGGATGCAGTATACTCACTGGATTCGTGTGAATGCGCTCGTCGACTCGTCGTCGTCGGTAACCAGCCTTGGAACCGCCCGATTACAAGACGGACAGAGATGCAACGTCGGTCGAGCGCGAGGACGCCCTGGCCCCTGTCGCCGCGCCTCCCCGTCCGACCCGAGTTCTCAGAGAGCAGCAGCAGCAGTCTGTGGCGGGCGTCGAGGAGCTCATCAGCGTTCACGAGGAGTTCGATCATTCAATCAACAGAATCCAGAAGGCATACCACAAAGCCCAGAACCCGAACGAGGAGATCGGGGGCGTGATCAGTGGGGAGAGCGACGTCGGTGAGCTCTCGGAGTCGGACTGGACTGGTGAGTGCTTGCGCTCTGTGACGTGCTCAGTCGTTCGGAGAATTCGTCGCTGACTGGTCGTCGTTCGTCAGACTTGGAATCGCCTGCGGCTCGGGCTGCGTCCGAGGTCGCCTCCCGTGCTCCCACCGGCTCCCTGACAGACCCCGCTCCAACCCCTCTCTCCAGCGTTGAGCAACCTCGCGCTGCCGTACCCGAAGGCGACGTGGTGGTTCACCAGAGCGAAGAAACTGGAACACTTGCAGAGGAGAATGTCACCGCCAAGAGTACTGGGCACCACCCCAAGGACGCGAACGCCCTCAGCTCCGACTCCAGCGCGGAGCACTCCCGTGGACGCATCCTCGCGGTCGGCGCGGAACTGCACGCTGAAAGGACGCAAGAAGATCGAACAGCTGCGGACACCCTCGCCCCTGTCGCCGCGCTCGAGGACGTCGGCCTGCTCTGCGACGAGCGCAAGATCCCCGAGCTCGTCCTTGAGATGCAAGCGGTGATGGTCGAGAAGCTCGACAGTCGGATGGATGCCTTGCAGGACGACTTCGAGCGTCGTCTTCGTGTTGCCCCGGCTCCGCCGTCTGCACCAGCCGCAGCTGCGCCTGCGATTCCGGTTCCACCTTCGAGTCGCTCTCAGGGGGCCGGTACCATGACTGAACCTCACTGCAGCGTCCTCCCGAACCCGGAGATGAATTCCATGAATACCTTTCCTTGCAGTGCCATGCCAGGCTCTGGAGCTGGATCTGGTCCGGGCTCCGCGAGCGCACTCGGGTACGGTCCCGCGGGGATGGGTGTGCAGCCCGCTGCGACAATGTCGGCCGGCATGTACGGCGGCAGCGGTCTAGTCGCCGGCATGCACACGCCCTTCAATCTGGGTTCCCCCAACTACGTCGATCCGACGACCGCACCGTCGGGTGCCTGGTGGACGGGCTATCGACCCGGCTTCGCCGCAGGGGCGGCCAGTCACGGTGAGTTGGCGTGCGCAGGAGCTAACGGCATGCACGCCAACGGCACCCCGTCGTCGTACTACTCGTATCCGGCAGCGGTGGCGGCCCCTGGGCTCCCGATTCAAGGTATCTATGGACATGCGCGTCCTCTCGCTCCTCCATCAGCTCCGGATCCTCCTTCTCATCATCCTCCGATAACGAATGCGTGGATTCCTCGGCAGCAGCCGTCTTTCAGCGGGCCTAGTGCAGCTCCGCACCATTCCGAAGGCGACGGATCTCATGGACAGCCCGCGAACGGGCAATCCCACTCGTCCCCCGCTGCGCCCCTCTCCGGAGCGGGAGTCGTGCAGCCAGTCTCGCCGGGCTCGGCGTTTGACGCTCGGGCTTCGTTTCGAGCTCCCTCTGCTCTCCCGACGACGGCGACGGTGGCAGAAACAGGTTCTACTTCCCGTGCTTCGCGCGACGGTCCTGGCTCTGGCTTTCCGGTGCGGATGCCCGAGGGCCAGGCTCCGTTCTGGCCCTCGACACCCCCGACCCAGCCCGGGGATGCGCGAAGCGAAAACGAGAACTTACGCTCTTCGGTGAACAGCCTCCGGGAGCAGCTGAAGTCGCACATGCAGAAGCTGAGAGGGACGGAGGCGGACTTGCGTGAGAGGGCGGCGGAGCTGCAGCAGAACGCGGAGAACGTGAAGGAGGTCGTGAAGGGCCTCGAGAGCGTTGGAGAGCAGCTGGAGGGGCTTCATGCGACCCTGTTGGGAGAGGAGCGTGCACGTGCGGGTACAAGTACGGGCAGGAGCCAGGTGGGAAATGCCTCAGCTCGGCGGGTCCCGGTGTTCGGCGTGTGAGATGAGAATGGGTGGGGATGAGGAGGCGGACCTCAAGGGGATTCTCGAGTGACGAGCGGGCGCGCACAGTGTTTGTACGAGTACGATAGCTATTTCAATTGACGTTAGTTTCCCGCGAATCTGGGTTGTATGAGTATGTAGTTCCTCGGGAGACTCGAACAGCGCTGAGTGGAGGGAAAGCAAGGTTTCGCGCAGAGGCCGCGGCCATTTCCATCGTTCGCTGCTGCGCTCGACGCTCCCCAGCAGACGTGCGTGTCATCCCCCGCTGCTGTTCACGCTGAGTTCTTCCCCAGTTCAACGATGGCAGTCCGTTCCGACAGCGTGTTCATGCTCGGCCGGTCACTATGACTCCTCCGCCGGGGTCGATAGCCAGTCAACCACTCAGATCCAGTGCTTATAAGTTACAAACCCGTTACTTATGAGCGTGTCTACCGCTGCGGAAGCGGAAGCGGAAACCGGCAGCTTGACTAGGACGGCAAGATAGGAGTTAACGTTCATCGACCTCCTAATGTTTATTGCTCTTTCTACGACCCTTTCCCTCCCTGCCCTCTCACGACAACCACCAGCATGATCCAGATATCCCTCGACCCGACCAAATCGTTAGCCGAGCAGTCGCAGGGCCGCTGGACTTGTGACTCATGTGAGTGCCTCCTTATTCCCACATCTGTGCGACATTCACCGGTCTCTCAATTCACAGGCTCAGAAGACGTGCCCACCTGTGTTTGCCCCTTCCCCACTGCCCAGGTGCACCGTGGTGACGTGCATACGGAGACGAACGCCACGCGGGAGCCCGCAACGGACGCGGAGACTGCAGAGGAATGCGTACAAGCGCAAGTGCAGGCGGAGAAGAACGCCGCGGAAAAGCCCTCAACGTCAACGGACGCGGAGACCGCAAAGGAATCCACGCACAGCCTGATCCAGACGTCGATCGAGCGACTCGAGCTGCAGATCCAGAAACTGCAAGTGTCCCTCGCGCAGTCCCTGCCCCTCAGCGCGACCTCGCCTCCAAACCAAGAGGAGTCTAAGCAGGCTCAGGCGCGTACCCAAGCAGCCGGTTTGGCCACCGAAGGGGGACGCTGCGGCGGATGTCACGCATACACGGCAGGCGTAGGTGCAGGTACGAAACCCGTCGAGCAGCAACTGTCAACGGCGACTGATACTCCGAGTTTGGAACTTTGGACAGGCATAGGAGGCAGCAATGGAGTAAGCACGTCGTTCGAGTGTTCGTGCTGCCCTCGCGGGACGAATATCGTCTGCGCCCAGGCTCTTCCTCGTTCAGAATCTATCCGTGAAGTCGTGAACCAGCCGTCTCAGTCTCCTGCGCTTGGAGCGTTGCCTGGCAACAGTCCCGTCTGTGCCGGTGAAACCCCATCCAAGCACGCAACCACGAAGGCGAGCACGCACCCCGCAACGGACCGGGACACCGGAGGTGATTCCAGATCCACGACAGCCCCGAGTACCACCACGAAAGGTGCACGCGAACCTCAACCGGGCGCGGCGACGGCGACCGCAACGGGGGACGACGTCCCCGAGATCACGCACCTGAAGAACCTGGAGTACTTGCAGCCGATCTCCGAGTCGCTAAAGGAGATAGCGGGCACGCTGAAGGAGATCTCGGTGAAGCTCCCCGGGTCGGCAGACAAGAACACTGCAGGAGCTCCCCGCGGTTACAACGGCAATCCAGCTCTCAGGTACGCGTGATCCGTACGCGGCCTGTTCAAGTTCTGTGTTTTGTGTAGGGGTGTTCCGGCAATTCGATGTTGCGCGTAGGGTTCTTATGGCGCGAACCATCCATGTACGAGGAGTGTTCTATCGTATACAGCGGCGTTTGATAGTCTTTCAATGCCATCGAACGTGAAGCATCAAGACTCGCCAGGAGGCCTTCATGTCTGGTGACGTGCGATTGCCCATAGTACTTTACATGCGAACTCATGCATGCGGGTGCGGTACCGCTCCCGAGGCGTTGTGGTTACGGAGGATATCTATCACTGAATGCGTTCACAGTTGATCCGAAACTACGCGATTCCCGTAGTCTCGGGGCCTTTCATCGTGAGTCGTACAAATCGAGGTGTACGATTCCGCGCGGCTCAGCTCGAATGCTAAACCGCGCACGCAGCGCAACCATTCGAGTGGAGCCGCGAGAAGCCGCTACACCGGAGGAACGGGATGCAGACGAGGTTCGACGAGAGAACGGTCACCCTAGGCCTCCTCCGCGCGTCCGGCCTTCAACCCACGTCCCCGGAGAGCCTTCGGTCCATTCTACACCCTAGATTGAGCGAAACCTTACCTGTTAGTCGTCTCGGCTCTCTGTGAATTCCTAAAAACAGTTCCCCAGCGAATTGAATGGTTAATGAGACACAGATGCCGAGCGACCCCAGTCCGCGAGGACTTGCTCTGGAGGCGCTCTCAAGCTGACCTCACGTCACGGGTCTGCTGAGCACGACAGTGACCATGGCATGCGCCGACGTCGCTCTAATAGTGTCACCATCCTGCCGAAGACTCGGCGGACGATGACATGGACATTCAATCTGTGCGCTGAGGCACCCAGGCGGACGGTGGCTCTCAGTGTTCGGGGACGTGCTCGACGAGTGCAGGGCACGCGACCGCGCGTGGCGTGTATAGTCCGCACTGGATGGATACAAGAATATACGGCCCTGTGCAGCCGGCCGTCTTCTC
This sequence comes from Polyporus arcularius HHB13444, assembly GCA_004369055.1. Classification (NCBI taxonomy): domain Eukaryota; kingdom Fungi; phylum Basidiomycota; class Agaricomycetes; order Polyporales; family Polyporaceae; genus Polyporus; species Polyporus arcularius. Next base: position 15,327 of record ML211288.1, read on the forward strand.
CGTCGCCAGTCGTAGCCTGCAACCCGCCCTCCTCGCTCGACGTCCGAAACCCGAAGTCCACTTGATAAGACTCACCTTGATTGTAAGCAGGCGACCGTGAACGTTGCGGGGCAAGAGGCGGGCTGGGAGGATGGAGGTATGCATGTCCGCCCCGCGGCCCTCGCCTCATTGGATGGTGACACACGCGGGTGTAGGAAGAGGAAACTTTAGGCTGGCGATGGAGAATGAGGGAGTTGGGTAGCAGTGTAGACTGAGTGTAACCGTACCATCTCGAATATATCTCCTTGCCGCTACTTGGATACAATGCCGGCTATGCAGGACGTATGTACTGGAGCGTCAGGGCTGCTGCGGTCTACGAGCTGGATCGGCTGCTGCACAATACCGGGACGTCGACGCGGTGCGGTCTTGAGGGCACTAGCTCGGAGTTCAGGCCTGCGCGTTGATGCATTGATGTCGAGAGAGAGAGATAGAGCGGTGAAGAGCGAGAAGCAGCGGAAGGACGGAGGGCGAAGAGGGCGAGGAGGAGAGGAGGCCTGAAACCCTAACCCAAGTCTCTTGCTCAATACTTAGCCTCTTCGCATGTTTGGCTCAACTGGAACCCACCCTGCATCAACGTCGACATACTGAAGCCGGGATGTGATACCTGTGAGCTGTGTTCGAGGTATGTACAAGTCGTGAACTGGGCAGTGTGAGGGAGAGCTCGGGCCAAGCTCGGGCGGCCACTGGTTCGTCCTGTGCTGACTGACGTCCTCGATGTGCAGATTGCCCCTTTAGGCTCGGGACTTGAAGACTGCCAAGGTGTAGACGTGCTCCATTAGCAGCGTGCTCGGATGTCGAGACCGACGGCCAGCCGCACGCGGGGAAAACGGGGAGACGCGCTCGGTGTCGTACGGTCATTGTACGGTCATGAGAGAAGGGCGACGAGGATCAGACGCAGCTGAGAACGTCGAGCGAGGTGGGCGTCATGCCTCAGATGAATCTCTGCGGAGTGCTGATACCGAACAAGGAGGCATAGAGAGCACGGAGAGAATGTTGTCCAGAGCTTCGAGCTCAGCGCAGCGAGATACAGTGACTCAGTGAGTATGCTCATCTGAGAGGTACACTGTTCGTGCTCACCTGTGACATGCAGGATAGTCTCGACACGGTCGCAGCGCGCCGTACCTATCATAGACGACGACTTCGACCGTGCGATGGAGCTGTTAGCAGCGAACTCGATATGTCTCCTCCGGCTGCCACGGGCCTCCCTCACCGAGTCGCTCTTCATGCACATGAATGCTCTGTGCAGCATCATATACGAAAGCACACCGCGTAAAAGACCGCCTCTCTGCAGCGCTGGCTGACAGCCACTGTCAGTCACGCGCTCTCCACGGCGTACGTTCCCAACCCCCGCTTCCCCTCTGCGCCGGCCCCGGAACCGCTCGTCGCACACCTCGTCGTCCTCTCCGCCGGGGCCCTCAGCATCCCCGCTATCCTCGAGCGGTCCCTGGTTGGGGCCCGGGACGTCCCCGCGGGCGCGGGGACTTGCGAGCCGGTCGTCGCTTTGCCTCGGGTCGGGGAGAATTACCAGGGTGCGTCCGTCTGCTTTTTCAAATTTTCACAGGGCACCGGAGGCTGGCGAGAAGACTTGCGCGAGCTGAGAATACATCCTCGCTCGCTCGTCTCTCTCTCTCTTGACATGGATCCCTGCTCCCATCGCCGACGTCTGGTGGTAGAATGGTCCGTACATTCGTTCCGCCACGGCTCCGGACTCCTCGCGCAGAAGTACGGTTCTGTTTCCTTTCCTTTGCGACATTCCGCCGCTTGCATGCTCAATACGAGTCGTGGAACACAGTGGCCAGGGCGCAGGGATTAAGCATCGCCCGAACGCCAAAGGCCTCGACGTAGTTGGCGAGTCATCCCGCAAGTGGTGGCTCTCCTACTACGCCCCCCGCCCGTGCTCTGATTCGGGGTCATCGTTCTGTATGTCGTCTCTTCTTCAATCTTCTGCGGCCTTTTGCGTTTCGATCAACTGAATTTGGATGGATTCCTCGGAAACCGCACGAAGCTCGCCCATGCTTATGTCTCCTCATCGCTCCTCATATCGACACGTCTCAGCCCCGAAGACATGGCCCTCGGGTACAAGATTTCCCGTGTGTCCGCCCGGGGCGAAGTCATCGACAGCGGACTTCACGCCTCCGTCGCTCCCTCGAGTCTGCTCGTCGCACGAGTGCGTGCCAGCTGAGGAGCCGGAGGTCGTGTATGACGAGGATGACGAGCAGCCACCGGGAGAGTGGGCGAGGGCGAACATTTTGACTGCGTAGCATGCGGTGCGTGTCTCCGCGCATGGATCTCGAGGTCGGCAGCTTGTGCTGATGATGTCGTGCGGGATGCGACACGATGGGGACATAGCTCGAAATGACGCAACACAAAGACCCGGGGGTGGTAGACGAGCGGCTGAACGTGTACGGAGTCGAAGGTCTGGAGGTCGCCGGTGCGTCTTTTTCCCGTCTTCTTCACTCTTCGTGCTGCCTGCTAAACTATCATTTGTCAGACATCCGGTTCCGCTAGGGGAGGTCTCCTCATACATCGTGCTTCATGTCCTGCCGCAAGTCGGCTTGGGTGGGACCCGCCCCCGTGTGTTCCTCGTCATGGTTTGGTTCGTCGTTGCGTGGTCCCTCACGGTCCGGGAGTCTGTAGAGAGGAGACGATGGTCAATGCGAGCGCGGTGTCTCAACAACTTCGACCAACGACCAGGGGATTCGTCAGACGAGGATACGGCCGAGTCTTTTTAGCGAGAGACTGAGCCGAACCTCGACCGAAGTAGTATGAACTTCGCGAATTTTGCGGGCGCCTCAGGCAGGACCATAGTTGAAATGGCAGCTCGCGCGCGCCTCCAAGGTCCTCTCCTCCCCAACCACCACCCTGCGTTCGCAACCACCCCGTCTAGGATATCATACCACCAAGTCTACTCTACATTTAATACAGCCCGGCAACGCACGGTCTTCACTCCACATATCAAACCTGTTCACGGACTCAAGGTCGAGGCGGGCATCGCGGATACGAGTACGAACCGAGTCAACGTCGGGTGAGTTATACTGGCTCAAAGTCGATCCTTCCGTCTCTAACCGTCACAGAATCAGTGGAATTGTTATAAAATGGACGTGGAACATAGCGTCGCCGTCGAAGGGCGGGCAAGCTTCTCCGGTCTCACACCAGCGGAAGTTCGCCAGCTCACCTCAAAGATGCTACAAGAGGACGAGTCCAAAATCAACGCCATACGCGACCACATGCTACAGCTGAAGAGAACACGCAACAGCGTTGCCCTTATCAACGCGAAGCTCCCACCAGAGATTCTCACAATGGTCTTCCGGCTGGCTGGTCCCTGGACCAGTCCTCAAGCTGCGATCCGGCTTACGCATGTTAGCCATGCCTGGCGCGAGATCATTCACGAAACTCCAATATTTTGGAAGGACTTCCTATATCTACCCGACCGGAAGCCGTATATCAGATTCATGAACCACCCGTCCGTTGTCTTCGACGCGCTCGCCCGAGCACCCCCCACGCCCATCGCGCTCGCCATGCACGGCGATTCCCTTCTCGCCCTCCGCACGCCTGCGGGCGAACCATATCTGTCCCGGATCCGGAGCTTGTATCTGGATTGCAGAGCCGTCCGAGATCGCGACATGCGCCCGTTCTTCGAGCTCAACTTCCCTTCCGTGCAAACGCTCCGAATCGAGCTTCATTGTGCCCTTACCGCTCTCCCCGCAAACATCTCCGCAGAGTCCCCCGCTCGCTTCCCCAAACTCATCTCACTCGGGACGAGCTGCGCCGGTTTCCCGCTCGCATGGGTGGGGCCGTCTCTCCGCATGCTGGACATCTCGTGCAAAGGCAAAGAAACCCAGACTGATTTTGGTATGCGTAAAATGCACTGCAAATGCTACCTCTCCGTCTCCAAGCTTTTCGGGACATTGGGAAGATGCCCCGATCTGGAGTACTTGAGCTTGAACACTTGCCTGCCCTCTCCGCATCGTGACCCAGACGCCAATTCATCAGGTCTTGCGCATCATCCTCCATCCCCGCGATTGGACCGTCTCGTGTTGGTCAGAATCGCCGACCGCCTGGACCGCGTTCGTGCGTTCTCGGAACCCTTCATGACAATTGCGCAAAGGGTAAAGGAACTTGTGATTTGCACGAAGTCGCCGTACGACGACCTTTTGGGATCTCTCCCGGCCGCGAATCGCCTAGAATCCATCTCCGTCATAGACCAGGTCAGGATCACGGTCTGCCGCCCCGCACCAGACTTTGTGCATGTCGTCCAGGGCCTCGCAAAAGACGCAGATGGAGCGTCCCGAACGGTGCTGAAAGTGCATTCGAACGCGGCCGTGCCATGCAACAGCGACCTCGACCTCCAGCGACTCTTCCGCGGCTTCGCCCCGACGTTCCTTCCCACCGTTCTCGCCGACCTGGGCGTAACCCTCGGCAAACCGGTGCCTTCTGGGCAGAGCGAGGCATGGGTGTGGCTATTCCGGCACTTCCCCAAGATCGAACACCTCTCGCTCGACAGCGCATCAAGCAGGGACCTCTTCGCTGCGCTCGCGCAGGAGGACGTCGCGCCGGCACTGCGGAATCTGAAGTTATCTGTGGTCCTGACGGGAGCGGAAGATTGGGTGGCCGAGTATGAGGAAGCCGTGTCCGCGCTGGAGACGCGGGCATCTCGGGGGCTCGCCCTTGGGTCGCTGCGGTATCGGCCCAAGGTGAAGCGTGGAACTGGCGAGCTCCCTCCTCCGATGCCAACCTCTTATTTTCAGAGGATGCAGGCCGTTGTTGGACAAGTGACGATGTCCGCACCGTACTACACTCACTAGATCGACGTTCCTGTCAACTCATGCTCAAATGTAATGTTATTTAGATGGTCCGTTGTGTCCGAGTGCTCGGCTCATCCGGACGGAATGAGGGCTCAGTTCGGGCGAAACAGCTTGGGCCAGGATCCGTTGTATCTGCAGTCCGACTTCAGCTGACCATCGGTGTTCGATACACCTGGAACCTGAGCCGCACGCGAGGTGCCAGACGAGGAGGATAGTATGTAGGTGAACGCGGGACTTTGGAAGCGCACTAGGGTTGCTTATCTGATAAGATATGGCCAACATACGGAGCAGCTTGTCTCAATGTCTGCTCTCTGCCATATTCTTCCCCAACCCGTCCTCTCTCTGTGCCCATACCTATAGTCTCATTTGGCCTCATCCCTAGGAAGGCTCGACGTCATGGCTAATTCTACCATTAATGCGATGCCCCGCATGTCCATGCCGCTTCATGACTTCGAATCCGACTTCACTCACGCCCCAGCATCCCACTGGCTGAGACGACTACTACGCAGGTCGCAGTCGTGAGTCCCCGGGCCCCCTCTCCTGGACTACTGCCGTTGGCTAGCTATTGATTCGCTTGCATAAACTTTGACTGACAGTACCTCACGCATCGTTAGACTCGTCGGGCTCGAAGGGTCCATGCCCGAAACACCCTATAGCTGAACTCCCCAGCTTGACGGAGAACGATCAGAGGTGCGTCTTCCTTGACTGCGGCTCTCAGCCGTTTGCGCTGTCCTCAGTGGATGAAGCGGATGATGTGCACGCATTGGATGGGAACCACCCGCAAGAACCGGTGTGCTATTAGAAGTACGTTCGCGCATCTAATATGTCATGATGTGGTTAGGACTGCGGCATCATTGAATGCAGAGCAGAGAGCACATATATTGCAAGAGCTTCGGTCAGCCGATAAAAAACAGGCTCAGGCAAATGGCCAGGCCAGGCCCCTCGCACATCCAACTCTCTGTCCTCCGACGCCTCCTCTCGCTCTCGAGCGACGAGTTTCGAGACGCACTCTTTACCGAGGCGCGGATGGGCCGCTTGTCATGCTCGCCTTCGAGCTTTCGATATGAGAGATGGCCCGACAGCTGTACGGCACAGAAGTAAGTGCGGTATGGTCCTGAATGTTGCTTTCGTTATCCTTACTGACAGCCCGCAGTTGGACGTCTCACGGCCGACAGGGTGGGAAATTCTGCAATTGCACGAGTCGGTGTCAGTCGTCTTCGCTCTTCGCTCCTCCAAACAGTGTACTAACCCAACATAATCAATATACATCGCATTCGCTCAAGTGTGATCATCACGGGCACGTTGAGCGTATTCGAGGGTATGAACGACTCATCGGGTCTTGCACGGCTCATGTTCGTATGGTATGGTCGGTCTGAGGGCCACAGATTCAAGCAAAGTCAAAATTCCCGCACCACATGTACATGTGGTCTTGCATCTCGGGTCACATACGGGTTTGAAATTCAACCAGAATCGAGGACCCGTGTGCTTCTCGAATTCTTCCGGCCGTGGGTACGGTGACTGACCGCGCTCTGAGCTCTCCTCTATCTTCGTCCATATTCTCTCCCCCGCCACAGCATGGCCGACACAGCTCTATCGCAGGTCGCAGCGTCCAACCCACGGCTCCCGGTGGAGGCCTGCGAGCGCATCATCGACGCAGTGTACGACAACCGCTACTCGCTCGTTCAGGCTGCTCTGGCCACTCTCTCTAATTGCGCACTCGTCTGTCGCGCATGGCGCACCCCCTCTCAAAAGGTTCTCTTCGAGTATGTTGTCCTAACGGACAAGGACGCCCTCTATGCTTTCGCGGCACTCCTCGACGCATCCCCCGAACTCGGAAGCTATGTCATTACCCTTGGTCTGCGAGGGTACCTCCGTGTACCGTTCAGCCCTCTCGTCTTGTTCCCTACGCTCCTCCGAGGGAGGTTGACCAACCTGTCGCACCTATACATCTTCGAGCTCGACAACGACGCGAAGACGGCCAAACCTCTACCTGCTGGCGTGAAGGAGCTGCCGATATTGCCCATGCACCGGTACTTTCCCTTTCTCTTCACCTCCATCTCGCATATTCGGCGCTTGGTTCTCTTTGGTGTCGTGTTCCCGTCCTTCGCAGACTTCGCTCGCATCCTATGTATGCTCCCCAACCTACGAGAGCTTTATTGCAACTTGGTGTCTTGGGCTGTCCTTTCCCTGGTGCCACGGTGCATGGCGAAGCGTCGCTCCCACGACTCCAAGAAGACGTTCCTCCCTCACCTCGAGCTGCTCCAGGTATGTCTGCACACCTATATTCGCACAGGTCTCTAATTTGCTCTGAAGTGCGTTCGGTTTCAGGACTCGCGAGGCACGCAGAGAGTAGTCGCCGCGCTTGGCCTCTCGCTGCGGTCGCTATGGCTTGACTTGCGTTCTATACATTCTCTTCCATCTGGTTCGTGATCTTGATCATACTGTACGCCGACTGTACTCACGCAATTCTTGGCTGCATGTCTCAGCGGTTGAAGAGCTTAAGGAAACACCGCGACCTCTCGATCTTCGATCTTTCCCCTGCTTGGACAATCTTCTATTCTACCTCGAGCCCTTAGCGCAACCCCACGACAGTATGCTTGGGGCGCTCCAAGAGACACTTGTTCTATGGGTCACTCCGGACGCATGCGAGCAGCTGAAAGACAGACCGCGATCTCGGCGGAAGCAGTACCTCTACCTTCGCCCACGACGAGCACTGTTCAGGCGGGAAGAATACGTTGGGCTCCTCCGTGTCATCGGCCCTGTAGTCGAAGCCGCATTATGCAGCCAAGCCCCCTCAGCGGACGACGTCCGAGCTCCGCACAATGCCGTTGAAGGGGAAGCGGAGGCAGAGGGTGATCCTTGCAGGGCGGATATCGTTATACAAGACCTCGGGGACAGACTCGAATGGGCGGATTGGTGGCGGACCCGCGTTCAAGAATGCTTCCCCACATTCGCCAAGTGGAAGCGCCTCGGAGTGGACCCAAGTCATGACGGTGAGTGTCTCTCTTCATATCCTTCCACGTCCCCTGCTCAGCGCGGACTGCGGTCGGGTCGTACAGAGCAGAGTAGAGATCAAGGCTGATACATCTTCTATCTCTAGACAATCCAGGCCCGAAGTGGATGGACCATGAACAGACACCGGTAGATCTCCCTACGACCACTCCGACCGCACAATGCTGCGTCTCATAACGCAAGCAAGTCGCTGTCACCGCCCTCTAGTCATCAGCAAGTCGCTGTCACCGCCCTCTAGTCATCCGCAAGACACTGATCCGTAATCCTCGTCCCTTTGCGCTAAGTGTTCCGCATCGACTCACGAGCCCTGTACTCTTCTCGAGCTGAGTATGCACCTTGCCCTCCGTCTATCCCTGTGTTATGTATGGTACCGGCTATCGGTACCCTTGCTTCGATGCTCTACTCGTCATTCCCAGCGCTGTCTGTACGGTACGACACCTCGCATGCTGCGCGACCCATCCTGCTCTCCCGCTCGCAGTCTCTAGAGCGCAAAGTCTCACATCCTCGTCGCATTCCCTCCAACATGTTTCGTCTTCAGGCGCGTTGACTTGGCCGGAGTGGACACTGTACAGTACATGCTGCTCGTTGATCGCTACAGACCGCGTGCTCATACTGACCCGGGAAGTCGTCCCACAATCAATACATCTCTCTTTGACTGCTCTGGAACTCCGCACTCCCGCTTGCTGTCCGCCGTCTTCCAGGACGCTGCGTCCGTCCTTCTCTCCACTCGGGACTCGTTCCTCTCGGATTCGGAGCTGCGACTACTCTCACGAATCCGCAGCTTGTACTCCGGTTTGGCGGACGGATGATTCCTGAGAGGCCGTGCTTTGATCCGGATGTGTCGCGCTGTGTGTCCTCCCTGCCAGTTTGATAAGTCTCTAAATGACGAAGTGCGCCAGTTCTGGTTTGCTGTTCCAGTGATGGTCTTTACTGTGTCTCTGGACATTCATCCGAAGTCTCTTCCACACGGACAGGGTCTTGGAAGATCGGAAGAAGCTTACGCACCCGCACTCGGCCTCGAGGCTTTGTCAAGTAGAGTCTGGGGGGAGAGAACAGAGCAGAGCTTAACGCGGGACGAAGCGCTGCCCCAAAGCTACTTATCTGATAAGATCACGCAGCTTCTGTATGACGCGCTGATGTCTCCCGGTCTCGAGTCTCTGGCATCTGCGACCATGTTCTTCCACAGTGATCCTGTCTTCTCAGAATCCGTATATCTGCGCCGCCTTCTGCTCATTCCGAAGCACCCCGATGGCCAAAACGATCGCCGCAAGCCACAACTGCGTATACCGCGGGCTCGCTGACCGGGAACACTGCACCGCCAGATTGTCGCCGTCGAAAACAGCGGAGTGGAGAGGGATGCTGGCGACGTTGAATGGGTGCCGCCATACAGGCGGCCGCAGAGTTTGTTCATCCGTAAGGTGAGCCTCATCCTCCTGTCCACGATCGAAAGCAACATCGGCGTGTCTTTGAGGTATAGAGGAAAGGGTCCTCGTCACATCACGCTGAGTCTTCGCGACTACCTTACCTCTGCGAGAGTACTCGCGTAGCAGGGAGTCTGCGCTTCTCCAAAGGCTAGCTTCTCTCTCAGGTATGCCACGAGTCTCCGTCTCATTCTCGGACCTTTACTCACGCATCGTACTGTAAATATTGCCCTTCATGCTCCACGCTCTGTCAGAGTGTTTGTACGTCTTGGATTTGACGCAAGTGGATCAGTACGCGTACGAGGAACGAGCAACGTGTACGAGTCGATCAAGTCCAGGGCGAATCACTATCACTAAGGCGACCCATACCCTTCGCCACGTATATCTCTTGCGTACTTACGCTTCGATGTAAGCATCTGTCTCGGGATACAGCGCCGCACGTTTTCCAGAACTCTATGTTCGCCTGCTACGTCTGCAAAAGCGTGACACCTTCTGAACACCTAACACGTACTGGATGACGGCCCTCGTGCTTAGTCGTCGAAGTCGTCTCTGCTCCACTCAAGTTCGCCCTGCGTCGATCTCGTCAAGGAGGTGCGTCGTGCTCTATCGCATCCCGGTCACGTAAATATCGCTGATTTACATGTCGCCTGTCCTCCTTTCTTCCACGCCGCCCTCGGTGACTCCAGCGTCATTGAATCATCCGGCTTCGGAGCGCAAGACGTTCGGCTCTCGCATGTCCGCGCTATCTTCGGCAGAAAGAGTGAAAACCGTTGCGAGTCTGTCCACTTTTACTTACGATTCCGCGCCCAGTTCCGAAGACGTGCTCATCTATGTCTTCATCGCTTTCAACCTCATTCGCAGCGGATTTGCTATGCTCCAATGCGGGATCTCCAGGTTTGGTCACCTCTCCGCAACTGGGTCACTATTGACTCCCAGCAGGAGGTTTCGCAACGGGCGCATCGCCTTACACGGGATGCGGACGCGCGTGAGCTGGAGGAGTAGCTGAGGGTGGACGTGTCGACTACGTGGCATTCGGTGCGTTTTCGGTGAGCATCTCGGACTTTGCGTTGAGCTGACAATGCCTGGCCTGGCAATTGAACATGCATAGCCCGGAACACGTGGGACGAAGGTGCGGGAGCGGGATGGAGGAGCGGCTAGACATATACGGGTTCGCATCGTGTTCCCGCGTGAGGTGCGTGTCTCACTTATACATACATCGTTTTACCGTTCTCGCTTGCAGGGCATGTCCGGGAGAGGCGCTGCGGACTACGTTTTGCAGCGTCTCCGAGTGCGCTTCCGTTCATCTTGTCGCTTCTCTGTCAGGCAAGGCAGCGTGTTGTAAGACCGATTTCTCAGGTTCGATGCCTCGTGGTCTCCGCAAGGAAATGGCATTGTGACTCGCGCATATCAGAAGCCGCAAGCTCGCACGGTATGCGTCTCCCTTCACCCTCGTTGTCTTCCTCTACTCACGACCACTATCGCCATTATGACATGTCTCAAGCTCCCCAAGTTCTCGTTCGCAGCGACCGCCGTGCTCGATGGGACTGTCAGAAGCCTCGAAGCAACCAAGGATACCATCACCGCCGCGGCGCCGGTTCCTGGACTTAGCATAGCGCTCAATGTGGTGATTGAGCTCTTGAAGAAAATACAGGTTCGTGATCGCCTGCGTCAATCGATGGTCAGGACTGTACGAGTCGAACAGGGCGCGAGATCGAACTGCGACGCCCTGGAAACGCTGTGCCAGCAGGCGACGTCTCTCGCGGAGACCCTTGAAGGACTCGCAAAGACCATAACGGCAGGATTGACGAAGTATCCCGTCGGATCTCTTCAGAGACGCCAGGCGCGGGAGAGAGTGTTCGGATCTGGCAGCAAGTTCCATCAAAGAGTAGAGAAACTAGGGGAGTGCGTACGATCGTGACAGCTGGTAGTGCGGATGGGCTGACTTGACCGTGACTGTAGCGATCTTCGTACAATATGTGCTGAAGCGGATACGCTCGGCCAGAGGAGTTACTTCGCCAAGTTCCTACACAGCACTGGAGACGCAGAGGTTATAAGTGGTATGAAAGACCGAATGGCGGCCGCTTGTCGACGCTTTCAGGTACGCTGTCGCACTATCTCTCAAGCTCACGCAGTGATCAGACGTCTTGTAGCACAGATGGAGGGCAACGTCGCCATTGAGGCTCTTGCTGACGAGATCCTGGACTTTGCGAAGGTGTGTTCTTGTCGCCTTTTGCCAAGCGTCACTCACTCAGCCATTTTATAACATTTGACGTATATTACGAAGGCGGCAGGTACGTGAGGAGCGGAGCGGTATATCTACTTCTGACAGCTGATCAATGTTGGCAGAGGAAGAACGAGTCCTGGACAGGATACCCCGCGCCGACGATGCCCACTATCTTTCGGCCGCGAACGCCATGAAGGCGCGTTTACAAGTTGGTACCCGAGAGCAGATTATAACACGTCTGGAGGGGTGGGAAGAAGGACAGCTCGCAGATCGCGGCGACGACCGTGCTCACCTTCCCATCTTTGTCCTCGTCGGAGAAGCAGGAACCGGCAAGTCCACCATCGCGTCGGAGTTCGCGAAACGACTCCAAGGGCGCGGCCGTCTCGGAGCGTCGTTCTTCTTCACACGCGGTGTCCAGGAGTTAAACTCTCCCAGAAAGGTCTTCTCCACCATCGCGTCGCAGCTAGCTCGGTCGCAACCCGCGCTCCGCGGCCATGTCGTCGACGCCGCTCGCGAGCATCTCAAGACAGCACCCCTCCAGCAACTCGAGCGCGAGTTCGAAGATCTCATCCGCCGGCCGCTCAACGCCCTCTCCTCGTCCCATCCCCCCATCTTCGTCGTCGTCGATGCGCTTGACGAGTGTACCGAAGAGGGACCAGAGCTCGTACCCAGTCTACTTCAGCTCTTGCTCTCGGCTGCCGCGGAACCAGGCTGGCCCTTACGCGTTTTTCTGACGTCGCGGCCGGAGCCCCACTACATTCATAGGGTCTTCACCACCCCCGCATTGAAACCTCACATCTCAGTTGTCTCCATCCAAGAGTTCCGGAGCACCGTGACCGGCGACATCGAACGTCTGGTCAGAGCAAGGCTCGCTGAACACGAGACAAGCAAGAGCTGGTCCGAAGAGGATCCGTCTAGAGTATCCAGCATCGTCGATAAGTCCGAGGCGCTGTTTATTTACGCTCGTACGGCCATCGACTTCCTTCTCGCCGACGCGGATGATCTGCTGTCTATACAGGAACGATACGATATCCTGATGCGCGTTGAAGAGGTTTTCGGCCTTGCTCCGCTCGATACCCTCTACCGCGCCGTGCTGGAGAATGTGTTCCCGCCCAAGGATCGATTTCCGCAGATGCAGGACCGTCTCCAGCGCGTTCTCGGTTACCTCGTCGCTGTGCTGGACCCGGACGGGATATCGCCGGCGACGCTAGAGAAGCTGACGAACATGCCCACGGCCGAGTCGGTACCCATTCTCAATAAGCTGCGTTCCGTGGTCCTCTTCGAGCGCGACAACGCCGACTCTCGATTCCGGATCATCCACGCCACCTTTCGAGAGTTTCTTGTCGATCATGAACGATCTGGAGATGTCTTCCACGTCAGCGCGGACCAGGTTCACGGACGTCTCGCAGATGACTGCATGTCGGTGATACGATCCTTGCGTGGTAGAGCCGCTGTGCTTGTACTTCGTCTCCTCACGGAAAACGTCCGAGAACTTGCCCATGTCTACTATGCGTATAAACACCGCAACCACCATCTTATGTACCGAACGTCTTCTCTACGCAAGGGCCGAGGCAACCGCCAACCTACTGGTGGAGACGATGATCCGCTACTCGCCCGGATTGTGTCCTACATGGACGCTCCTGATCCCGCCTCTATGCGCAGCTTGATTCGCAATGTCGTCCGACAGTTGAGGAGATCTCGGCTTGCCCAGGGAAGGTTTGGGAAGGTGTTGTACAGTTTGGAGAAGGGGATCAGCGGCTGGGAGAACAGCGTAGGTTTATACTCCATTGTAGACTGCGTTCTGGACACTCAATTCGATCCATCAGATGGATGAGCTCACCACTGGCAGTGGCCAAGCACGGATAAGAAGAATGCAAATCGCGCTCTTGCCTATTCTTCTGGATATCCAAGCCGTGGAGAACTTCGCCGTCTACCGGGAAGCTCACCGAAGTGGACAGCCTAAGACCCGTACGAACTTTGCTTACTGGACATCCCGTTGCTTCGTCTAACACTTTCGCGCTTGAGGTTCGATCACACGCGATGCAGCGACACTGGACGAGCAGCATGTTCATGATTTGGAAAGGTACGAATGCGCCGCATCTTTGGAAACAAGCAGGCTGACGTTGTTATTGACAGTGCCGTCAAGGCAGTTTGCGAGAGCTATCTCACGGACTATCTTATGGACGATAAATACATCAAACTTAGCTAAGCGCACAACAGATTCCACGTCAGTATACATATTCTTTATGCTCTCAACGCCAAGTGATTCTGACGTGTCTTTCACCCTCCAGACAGCGATCATAGCAGCAGGGTTCACTCCAGGTCACCAGTGCGAAGAGTCAGTGGTCCACTGCCCGATGACGACACGCTCAGCGCACATACTCATCCCGTTTGATACAGTGAATATGCAGCTTATCAGGAGCGGAAGCGGCGACGAGGTTCGGGAAGATTGATCCTCACAACGTGGTCAGAGCGGATGATGTCGGACGTCTAACTCCACGGAGGATTGCGGATCGACTATTCATTGCAAGCTACGTGTCTGTTATGTCTACGCGTTGTATGTACCCGCTCTTCGTTCACCGTCTGACGTGTCGTCTCCGAGCCTTCCTTCTGCTCTTACCGAGCTATATTCCCAGCTCCCGACGACCCGCACGAGTGCGCCGGCGTGCACGGACGTGTCTCGACCACTGACACAACCGCGGGAGCTAAGCAACGTCGCTTGCGACTCGTTCAGTGGCCGATGTTCTGCCAGTGAAACCAGCGCTGAACTGACAGTCGCGTACGCTAAGCGGTCTTCGGGCTTAACCGCGCGGCCGACCTCGGTATCGAAGGAGGGAACGAGGGTCGCAGCCGTACAAGACAGCAGAATGTATTGTCCGAGAGCTGTATTCCAGCATGCGTCTCACCAGTCAGGCATTCATGTGGCGGGACTTGCTTTCGGACGGCGCAGTGTGTTGCGGAAATAGATGGTTCCATCAGGCGTTTGCTAGCGGTTGAATAGCAGCTATGTTTCACGAGTTCACGATCGCCCCAGTCTCTTCTCTTGAGCCTCTCGCTCTTGGATTCCCCGCTTCCTAATCCCAACTCGGATGCAACCGGAGTCGACGACGGCCACAGCACACAGCGTAAGCGTGCCCGCGGCCATCAACGCCCCCGAGAAGACGATCAGCCGCGCGAAGTGCGCCTCGTCCACGGTCTTGAGGATCGCGCCGGCCGTCGGCGTGCCGATCAGAGTCGCGACGGCCAGAAAGATGTACACCGATCCTGTTTCGTGGGCAGTCAGCGACAGCAAAGTACAGAGCGCGTCACATACCGAGACGGGCACCATATACTTCGCGCGGAGTGATCGTCGCGATGTACGTCGCGAGCAGCGAGACGAACGAGCCTGTCTCACAGGGTCAGCCAACGCGAAGCATGCGCAAGCTTCAAAGGTCTCTACGCACCGGCGAAGAGCCCGTACAGCGCCGAGAAGGCCACGATGGACGCCGCGTTCCGTGAAGGCAACCACAAGCCCAATATGAGGACGGTACAGAGTCCGGATGCCGGTATGAAGATCTTGAGCCTGTCGCGAATCGCAACTCCTCAGCCACAAGAGCAGATAGGCGGGAAGTAGAAGGCAGCCTCACGCTCCGTAGCGATCCGCAAGAATGCCTGGTAGGACGCGCGAGGGTATGTTCATCGCGTTCAGGATGGCGAGCAGGTAGTTCGAGATCTTCGGCGAGACCCCGCGGAAGTCGGCGTATATCTGGATGTAGAAGTAAGGAATGAATAAGGCGTAGAATAACCTGCGGTGACAGCGAGTCAGGCCAAGTCATACCGGTCCTATATAACACGAGGCTGGACTCACAAGAAGCCGGCCACCGTAGCGAGGACGTACCGCACGTCCCTGAATCCCCGCACATCTATCGCTGTCCTCCACGAAATCCGCCCAGGCAGCGGGAGACGAGTTCGGATGGTCAAGCACGCAACGACGAAGCAAACCATGATGAGGAACGCCAATACGCGCGTGGCCCACCCAAAACCGATGCGCGGTATGAGATGCTGCAGCATGATGGGGAAGACGACCCCACCCACTGCGCCGCCACTGAGGACGATTCCAATGGCAGAGGCGCGTCTCCGGCGGAACCAGTGGCTCATAACTGCTACAGACGGGTTGAACCTGCGAAGCACGCGTGTCAATGGAGGTCAGCGTGAGGACGGGCCGGGAGCACATACATGAGCGCAATCCCAATGCCGAAGAGTACGCCCTGGGAGAGGAATAGCTCGTACGCCTCGTCCTCCTGCGTGAGCGAGACCATCATCATCGCAAACACGCAGACCACCGAACCCAGCGGGATCAGAACCTGCACGCATCATGCAATCAGCAGCAGCTCGCAATTCCATCCACTTACGTATATGACATGCAGCACCACGCCCGACAGACATACCGAAGTCCCATACGCATCGAAGATCCTCCCCGTGAGCGGCCCAAACCCATACAAGAAGAACACTTGCAACGAGCCGATGAGCGAGATCGACGCAGACGACGAGGACGGCAGCAGCGTCGACTCGTAGTAGTCCTGGAACGTCCCCTTCAGAGCCGAAGACACCTCAAGTCAGTCAACTAATACGCAGTAGATATGGTGCAGAGAGACTCACATATGCATTGATCATCCCCGCCGACGCGAACAACGCGAGCGTCGACCCCAGCACGACCGTCCACGCCTCCCGTCCGCCTTCTGGAACGTACTCAGGCTCAAACCCGCAGGCACCTGCAGGCGTGGAGTCATCGGCCGCAGGTATGACCGCCGTGGTCTGGGCCTCCTCTGTCTTGCTGGGGTCCTGCTCCTTGCTATCTGCCATCGCGTTCAAGACTCGTCTCCCGTCTGCTGTTGGATAAGAGGGTCAGCAGACGGAGAAGCATCGTGCTGGTGATCTTGCTGTCGGTATCTGTATGTAGGGCGTCTTGCCGCCGACTGCAGAAGCGAGGTGAGAAACGGTCGGCATGGTCGGCCGAACTCGTACGCTGAGGTATACCTCCTCACTGTGACTGCGAATAGACTGCGACAATCTTGCTCTCACCGCCGAAACGTTTGCATCCAACAAGCGTAACCATCGACAACGGGGTATATGATTCCCCACGAACTCGCCTTCAAACCGAGAGTACGGTGGTATATCCATCCTACATAGATCAGCACACCTCACGAACCGGTATATATAACCTACACGTCCAAACGTCTGCCCCCATCCTCCCCATCCCCGTCATCGTCCTCGAAATCCTCGTCGTCCGCCCTCGAGAGCGCGATCGACGCGCGCCGGTCGAGCAGATCCGGGTCCTCCACCGCGTTCTGCACGTCGCCCAGGTACCAGTTCGGCATCAGCAGCGACAACAGGAGCGGAATCACGCTCAGCACCGTCGCCGCAATCAGCATCGTCTTCATCGTGTCGCTGTACGCTGCACCAATGACCACGCGTCAGCGCGCAATTCACGAACCATACGATCCTGCGAAAAGACATGCGGAGAGACGAGAGACGCACCGCTGATGACACCCTGGCGCACCGGATCGCCCAACGGCCGCGCCCTCACATCCGTGATGCTCCCAAATAGCGCTTCCCGCTCCTCCCTCGTCAGCCCCGGCAAATACTCCTTCAACTTCCCCGGCATGACCCCAGCCCACATCGCGCCCGCGATGCTGCCCCCGACGCCCGCCCCGATCTCCGTCCACAGTAGCACGAGCGCGATGACCATCGCCACATCCGAGTGCGGCACCGACGCCTGCGCCGCGACCCCCGCGCAGATCGCCGCGAACCCGCCGCCCATGCCCTGCAGGATCTGTGTCCAGACGAGCTCCGCGTCGGACCCGTCCGGGCTGCGCGAGTGCACCATGAGCGCGACGCCGATCAGGCGGATGATCAGGCCCGAGACGAGGAGCGGCTGCAGCGGTGTCAGCGGGGAGCGCACGGCAGGAGGAGGGGAGACGGACCTTGTACCGCTGGGTGAACCGCATCGTCACGCCCGCAACGATGCCGAAGATCGTCAGCCCGACGGTCTGTGCTTGGCCAAAGTAGAACACGTTCGTCATCGACCTGGAGGCATATTCAGCGATGGCCTGGGCGGGAGAACGTGAGAGCACGCACCAAGACTTCGTGACCAATACGAACGACGGCAGGTACGTGAACGTCAAGAAGAACGAAAGCTATGTCTCCCGTTAGCCGACCGAAGCCCAACCCAATCTCAGAGAGCAGAACGCACGAAGTCGAAGAACCCGATCCACGCCGCGCACACGACGGTCCGGTTGAACAGGAACCGACGCGCAATCACAGGCCGCTTCGCGTACTTGATGTCCCACAGCGCGAAGACAGGGAGCAGGAGCCAGCCCATGACGAGCATCGCAATCATCGACGCTGGATGAACGCATCGATAAGCCACTGCGACCATTATGAGACGGAGGGTACGCACGATTGCGCCAGCTGCCTCCTGCGCGCTGAGCTAGTGTCATGGGCACGAGGATGAGCGCTACGGCGGTGGCGAGCAGGACGAGTCCAACGAGATCGAGCTGCTCCGCAAAGAGCCACACGCGTTGCAAGCTGTGCAGCTTCACTGGGGGTGCGAGGTCGTCACGCGGCGCGGCAGCGTGGACGAGCCCGAGCTTCTGCGCCTTGCGCTCTCCCCAGAACAGGGTGAGTATCAGCGGCGTGAGCGCAGCTGGGACGAGGATGGCGAACATGCCATCTGCGGAGTGTCAGCGCAGTCGACGGAGGGAGCGACACAGGCACGTACAGCCCCATCGCCAGCCGAGGTGCTTCAACACGGCGTCGGCGATCTTCGAGCCAATGATGGCGTTGACGATGAACGGCGCGGAGGTCAGTCCGGACACGAGACCGCGCCATTTGAGTGTGGTGATGTCGGCTATTAGTACAGATGTGAGCAGTTGCAGTCCTCTGGGGAGAATTCAGTGACGCTCTATGTGAGGCAACGGGGGACGCACGTGTATCCGCTGCGGAAGATAGAGGTCAGGGCGTGCGTGGCAGGCGAGAGACGCAAAGCGGACGTACATAGCATAAAGAATGATTCCTACTGCGATAGCCCCGATATTGGGTGCGAACGCCATGGTGATATAGCCTGCGAGTCCGTCAGGACCCGGACGCCCGATGAGTCTCTCGCGTACGCACCGAGAACATAAAATACAACTGCGAAGACGCATCGAAGATCAGCACTGTTCCAACGGACGATCCGCGGAGCACTCACGGACAACAAGGTACGCGGTACCACGGGACGTAACGTCAGCGACCTTCGCGATGACGGGCTTCCCGCAAGCGACTGCATGGCCAAGAAGATAAGATCGCTGGAGAAGAACATGGGTCGATGACGTACCGAGTATAGACTGCGCGACTTGGATCGACGAGATGAGACTGTGCGAGCCAAAATATGATGTTGCGAAAGCGAGATAGTTCGAGGTTGTTTGGTTGTCGAGGGAATACACGTAGGATGCGAGCCCAATCCTGTTCCAGATATTAGTTGATGGTACGCGAGTCGCTGTACGCAGAGAACACCACTCATGGCGATCCCTTGGAACGGAGAGATGGTGTCCACGGACTGAGGCACGAATCGTTGAAGTCCATTCTCCGGCCCCGTGCGCGTCGTTCCTGATCGTCTTCGCGGAATAACATGCCAGAGCCAAGCCAGTGGGTTCGGAAGGGTACGCTCTTCGAGATGCTTGCAGGTCGCGATACAACACATACAGGATAGAGACTCACCCAATGAAGAGAAGCCATCGCGACGTGGACGTGAACACGAACTCTGCGGCCTGTACGGTCGCGACTCCCCCATGTGCATCCTCCTCCGCCTCTATTTCTTCGATGGTCTCCGGGTCGAGGGTGGAAGTGGTGAGGATGGACCTGCGCGCATCTATAGGGGACAGAGGGGAGCGATCTCGGGAGATGTCGCGACTGTGACGACCGTCTGAATGGTGGGGATCCCGGGGCGTTAACACGGTCGAAGGAGACGGGGAGTGCAGAGGGCGGAGACGGACCTACGGGTGATTGCGGGAGGCGAGCGTAGCCGCTGCGACGAGAGGTGGACATCCCGGGTGTAGTTTCGGGGAGACTGGAGGATTATGTGCGGAGAGAGAGGGCAGGGCGCATGGTGGGAGAGAGAGACTAAGTACAGCTCCCTGCAGCCCGTTCGGAGACGGACGTCGCGCGCGGCGTTGCCACATCATATCTAATCAGATACCGCACCCGGCTAGTCCTTATCCGGTCGCGCGCTTCTTCCGCGAACCTCTCCTGCTTCCGGATCTCCTCTTCTTCCTCTTCTCCATCCATCCATCTTCGCACATCGCCATGGACGTCTGCTCGAAGACCGCATGCGTTTCCTGCACCCTCATCGATTTTCATGTCATCCCGGAGGCCGGCCCCACAACGCGCGCGGCCGACCACAATCCCGACATTCACCGACTCCGGAATCTTGTTCCATCTCGGAAAAACCACCATGTCTACGCGCTGCACTTCTGTTCTCTTCTGGTGGACTCGCTCCATTAATTAATTCCCGCCGTCATCTCCTGCGAGCCTTTTCTGCCGAGAGAATCACCGCTCGACGACGAGAGTAGAGGCTCATCAAGCTAACTATGTAGTCGGGCCTCCGATCACAAGTTCTGGCCATCACGGTGAGCTCGCAGCATTATCGGGCTATGGTTCTCTCCAAGCAGTCGTGCACGGTAGTCCGTTCTGCCACCTCCTAGTCCCTCTTACATGCTAGTATCTATGTCTCTAGCCATGCCTCGATGAGCCCACCGAAGCTTGCGGCTAGATTAAGGTGCTGCTTGGTCTTCTCTTGCTTGATTTCGCCTCGGTTTCTTGGAGACCATTCCACAGCAAGACGGATGTCTCAGTCCTAGTCGATCATCCGCCCGACCTCGCTCCGTCTCCCGCCTGCACCTCCAGCAGGCTTGTCTACGACCTTCGCCCGTGTAGGAGTCGGGCTCGCTGGGTAGTCCGACTCACTGTATGTTCTAGCTTCCGTACATTAGACACCATGCTCGTGCCAACCTATGCGTCTCTATCCCCAGAACTTCCAAGTGCGTCTGAATCAGTGCCGACTCAGCCCTCCTGGTACCGTCCACGCGATGCTGATTCGAAGTTTCGAACTACCAGCAGACGGCCTATCTGTGAGGCCTTGAGACATGTGATTGCAACGTCATTGGCGGGAACTGACCGACCTGAGAGACGAATGTCTGCCGCGTATAGGTGGGCTGTGAACTTGTGTCCCTCATGAATCTTGATACTCTGGAGGGCCATCGGCCAGCTCGAGTACGATTCGCTGGTCCGAGGGGTGTTCAGACACTGGACGTGGCGCTCGCACGCGACCTCGAGTGAGACCCGTTCTGCAGCTGGCCGGCCCTCGCGGCCCCTCAGCCGTTCGCTCTCTCGCAGCTCCCCGCCTTTCTATGACGACGAGTCGCACACACGGAGGCTGGTCCTATCCCGCTTCTGACTGTCTGGGACTTGAACATCGTCAAGGTCAGTCCGTCTTCGCGCAGCGTGTCGTACGACAGGATACTTAGCAAGTCTGCGGGTACCGTGTGAGGTAAGTAATGTCGGCGCCACGACGTACAAGATCAAGGAGTATATGTGTAGACGTAATAAATAGCTCGTGCTACTCAAGCCCATGTCGATGGACGACCTGTACCCATAGCAGGGACCCACTGCGCA
This sequence comes from Polyporus arcularius HHB13444, assembly GCA_004369055.1. Classification (NCBI taxonomy): domain Eukaryota; kingdom Fungi; phylum Basidiomycota; class Agaricomycetes; order Polyporales; family Polyporaceae; genus Polyporus; species Polyporus arcularius. The sequence continues at coordinate 36,518 of ML211288.1, forward strand.
GTGACTTGTACATCTTCCCCGGACTCAGGCGTCCGACTCTCCCTCTCTGAGCGGACCGGACATTCACTGCATGAGAAGGATGAAGCACGTATTTTGCTCTTGTCGTCATCCGAGATACTCGAGGGGTCGCTTCCTTACTTTTTAATGAATCCCGCCGCCACGATCGCGTTCTAAAGGGTATGTTAGCTCCTCAGCACGAAAGACAGGACGTTCGCTTACATGGAAGTCGGTGCGGGCTATTCGAAGCAGTGTACTAGTACCATACCGGTTATCTTCGATGTACGCTTTCTTCAGGGCGCTGTTGATCACAAACATGAGCCTGCATTTGTCCATAAGTGAGCCAGCATCTTACATTATCAACTCCTCGACATGCCGGTCCTCCAGTGTCGCCGCAGTGCATGTGCCTGGATCTCAAGACGTGGCAGTTAGATGGCCCGCCAAAGGGCAAATCCCAATCTGTCATTAACCCTGTGAAGTGCTCACCGTTCGAATCCCCCGGGGCCGTTTGCTTCGCGGTGCAGTTCGCCACAACCCGTATATCCAAAATGATTTTCAAAATTTTGATTTGATTATAGCATGGAGAGTTGTACTTATCAATGGGAATTTCTTAGTAACGAGGATGGTGGGCAACCGAGAATGGACGTACTCTGGTCTTAGCATTGTGGATAAAGATGTCCAGATAAAGCAAGGCATCTTCTAGTATGCCGCGTCCAGCGATGAACCTAGTTCTACGCAATCGTCCGCCTGCGGTGCGAATCAAGTCCCACATAATGTTGTCATCCCCAGTGCGTAGATAGGACACGAATGAGGGAATAGGTGGAAGTTGGTCCTCACGTATCAGTTGACAGTTCCGTGGCTCTTCGGGTACAGAGTTCCGGTATTTGAGATGGTAGTCGGAGAATCTAAATGCATAGATGAAGTGCATGATGGCCTTGAGCTGTTGGAAGTCCTTCGCAGTGAGTAACATATACAGTACAACCGCATCCGTGGCAGTGGCTTCCCAGGACATGTACTTCGTCCGGAACAACCGCATCGCCGACATGCAGTCGTCTGCAAGACGTCGGTGCACATCCTTGACGCTGACGTGAAAGACGTCTCCAGCACGTGATGGCTCGACCAGGAACTCCCGAAAGGTGGCATGTATGATCCGGAACGGTGAGTTGACATTGTCTCGCTCGAACAAGATGAGGGAACGCAGCTTGTTGAGGATGGGGACCGACTCTGTTGTGGGCATGCCCGTCAGCTTCTCCAGCGTCGCAGGAGAAACCCCGATAGGATCCTGCAGAGCGACAAGGTATCCGAGGACCCGTGTGAGGCGCGCCTGCATCTTTGCATATCGCTCTTGCGGGGGGAGTACACTCTCCAGCACCGTGCGATAGAGCGTATACAGCGGATCGAGCCCTGTGAAAGAGCCCTTAACGGTCTCCAGAAGGCTGTATCTTTCCTGTATCAACGCCAGGTCAAGATCGGCCAGGATGAAATTGATTGCCGTTCGGGCATAAACAAACAATCCTTCCGACCTCTCCACCAGAGTGGCAACTCTGTACGGATCCGCGTCGGACCACGCCTGGCTCGTCTTGTGCTTAGCGAGCTTAGCACGGATGAAGCGGTCGATATCGCGGTCGACCGAGTCGCGGAAGTCCTGTATTGAGATGACGGCAGTGTGGGGCTTGATCTCAAAGGCGTGTAAGACGTCATGGATGTAGCGAGGCTCCGGGCGTAAAGCGAGAAAGACGCGTAACGGGGACCCTGGCCGCACCGCAGCTGAGAGCAAAAGTCGAAGGAGGGTAGGAACGAGCTCCGGCCCGTCTTCCGTACATTCGTCAAGCCCATCAATGACAACGAAGATTAGTGGGTGGGACGATGAGAGTAAGCTGAGCGGCTTGTCGACGAGGTCCTTGAACTGATGTTCAAGTCTCTGAAGGGTCCCTATCTTGAGGTGCTCACGGGCAGCGTCAACAACAGCACCACGCAAGGCCGGTTGAGACTGAGCTAGCTGCCATGCGATGGTGGAGAAGACCTTATTAGGTGTGTTCAGATCTTGCACCCCGCGCGTGAAGAAGAACGACGCCCCAAGACGACCGCGCTCCTTGAGGCGTTTCGCGAACTCGGACGCGATCGTCGACTTCCCGGTTCCTGCCTCTCCGATGAGAACACAGACCGGGTCTTCGTCATTCCCTGCTTCTCGTGACTGTATCCTTTCCCACTCCTCCAGATACTGGAGGATTTCCTCACGGGTACCTTCCTGGAGACGGGCCTTCATGGTGTTCGTAGCGGACAGGTAGTGGGCATCGTCCGCTCGCGGGATGCTACTCAGGATGCGTTCTTGCTCTGATAGACTGAGTGTCAGTGAGTGACAGAGACAGCAACCTGACTCCCGTGCACATACCCACGGCCGTCTGCTCTGCGATAACCCTCTGCATAGCGGATTAAATGGATGATTGAGAGCGGTGATATGACACCGACCTTGATACCGCTCAAAGCTTCGGTGACCTTGGCCTCGGTAGTCACGCCATTCTCGATCTATTGGGCGACGTATTCAGGCTGAGAAAGCAACAGCACCTGAACATCAGCATCTCCAGCCATTTTCCGCCGGATCCGCCGGATCCGCCGGATTCCGCCGGATCCCCGGTGATCTCCGAGATCGCAGGTGATAGGCGCGCTCCGGCCCGCCCACTCTAACGCAGTGCCGGCTGTGGCTTGTACATACTCCTCCGCTGGTACTGCCCGTTGTACCTTCCGCACTGAATCAGATTACTATTCCATGGCCCAAGCTCACAGTACCTCATTCCTAGTAAGGTTACCAGCTCGGCATTGTCTATCGTAACCCAGTCAGAGCCGAGGAAATACATGGTCGAAGCTGCCGCAAATACATGCCCCAGAACGAGCCGAACACCGCGAAAGCAGTCGTCACCCA
>ML211289.1:0-39403 GCA_004369055.1 Polyporus arcularius HHB13444
GCAAGGAAGGGAGGGGCGCTCGGAGGACGGGAAGCGCCATGTGATGGGGCGGGAAGGTACACCGGAGCTTGCCGGGGCCCGACTCGCCCGCCCATGCGCTCTCCTTTTGGGTGCAGCGGAGGGACTACTACTTCAGGGAATGGGAGGGTTTATTGGTAGCGGTATTGGCAGCGGGCAATTGGAGGGGTTACAGCCATCTAGACTTGCCGTACCCGCGGGTATGCCAGGTCTAGATGGCGTGATGATCAGGTGCTGCTTTGAATGGTCATGCTGCACACTTACCACATCGGGAAAGAGTCCGGGATTGTGGGGATAGTGTCTGGTAAAGGACAGATTGAATATGAGGGTTGTCTAGAGTAGAAGTATCCTGCATGCTCGGACCCAAAATTATATTGCTATCAGGCCCTGACAAAAAGGGCCTAACTGGGAATTGAACCCAGGACCACTCGCAATCAGTAAACAACCCAAAGCGAGTATCATACTTCTAGACCATTAGGCCTTGTTACCTGAGTCGCTCTACCTTCAAATGTAGCCATGCGTCTACTGAAAGCGGCCGAGGAAGACGAAGACTGACGCTGACGCTGACAGTCGACAAACACCCGATGTCCTTTGCGAAGTCCGTTACGGTCCTCGGTGGTGGCATCACAGGTCTCTCTGCAGCATTCCATCTCTCTCGACGCCTGCCTGTTCGCTCTGGAGTTTGCATGAATATCTTGGAACGCTCCAATAGACTAGGAGGCTGGGTATGTTCGGACCGCGTACACGTCAGAGAAGGGGCAGGAGATGAAGCCGACATTCTGCTAGAAAGCGGGATGAGGACTTTGCGACCAAACTCGAAGGCACTGTTGGAGTTGGTGAGTAGAAGTGTCTGTCCGTGAAACGTGCGCCGCTCTGGTTGTCCTCGCATGCGATCGGATCGTTCATATATCCCTCCAGATACATCTTCTTGACCTCGCACCCTATGTTCTCACCGTCCCTCGTAGTGCACCTGCCGCGCGCAATCGTTTCCTACGTCTTCCGTGTGCTGACGGTCTTACAACCATCCCAACATCTCTCGCATCGTTGTTAACCTCTTCATTGGCGAGAGTGCTAGTCCCTGCAGTTCTCCAGGATGCTCTTCGGGCAGGTCAGAAAGGTGAGGTCATAGTCATCATGGTAGCTCCTTAGCCTCCAGGCGCGGCTGACAGGATGCTCGAGCTCCAGTACTGCACGAGGATCCGTCAGAGGATGGATCGGTGGATGCGTTCCTGACGCGTCATTTCGGTGCCAAGTTTGCCCGAATGTTTGGCAGCGCTCTCGTGCATGGAATATACGCCGCCGACTCTCGCATCCTGAGCATACGTGCGGCATTTCCAATCCTATGCCAGCTGGAACGGCGTGGCAGGAGTAGCGTCGTTCGTGGCGCTGTGGCAGATACGATGTCCTTCATGCCGCAATCCGCCCTCAGCGAAACTGAAGCCACGGAACCGTACGACCTCGGCGAGGTGCCGAACCTTATGAAGGGTGTCAGTGTATACTCGTTCCGCGAGGGGATGCAAACGCTGACGGAATATATGGCAAAGCACCTGGAAACGCGCCCGAACGTAGATCTTGGCGTTAGGAGACTAAGGAAGGTCGACGGCTACTTTGAGGTCAGTTAGATATGAGGACCTCCCAAAGGTTGACGCCTTCTAACCCCTCCTTTCTCTTCCTCAGTTCACGACAGACTCCGGGAGGCGTTTCACCTCGACTCACGTCGTGGCCGCGTTGCCGCTTCCGCAACCCCATTGCTTGCTTGAAGAATCATTGTCGCAGACTTCTGCCCTGCCAGCGCTCGCGCACCTTCTCGGGAACCCGTCATCGTCCGTGACTGTCGTCAATCTCGTCTTCCCTCCTTCCGCCACGCCCATTCACCCGGATGGCTTCGGATACCTTATACCTCGCCCTTCCGCCGACTACTACTCCGCACCGTCGCTGGGCATGCTCGGGACGGTATTCGACTCGTCCGCGCTGTCAGGGCAGGATCGCTATCCGAGCCTTGCCGCAGACATGAGAGGCCAGTTCACCAAGCTCACAGTCATGCTTGGCGGGCCGTTTGGAGAGCCAGCTCCAACCCCGTCGTCGCCCCAGTTTATACCGGCGCTCCTGGACGGCCTTCAGATGCACTTCGGACGGCGCGAACGACTCCCGGAGCCTTGTCTCGTGAGGGTACGCGAGCACCGGGACTGCATTCCTACGCCTACTGTCGGCCACACCGTGCGTATGAAGGAGCTAGCTGAGGCTGTCAAGGAGCGATGGGGACCGCATGCCGCGGTCATCGGTGCAGGGGTCGGGGGCGTGAGCATGGGGGATCGCGTGGAGAGTGGGCGACGAGCTAGCATACGAGCTTTTATTTTAGGCACTGTGCAGACTTTTGCCTTGACAATGACCTTCGCCAGAGTGTAAGTATGTAGCTCTTTTATTGAGGCGAGCTGGCGTTGTCGGTTGCAACTCTCCCGTGAGCCCGTGCCCGATGTCAACTTGAACTTAGGTGCAACACTACTCAGCGGCTATCACAGCGCACAGTGTTTTACCGCATTGATTACGGAGCTGTTCTTCTCTTGCGGCTTACAGAGCCCTATTACTTGTGCAAGCGAGGTTATGCCCGAGGGATGCCCCGATCACTCCGATCCGTCTGGGCTCTGCTCTCGAAGATCTCATGTATTGGCGTACTCGTGCTGGTCCTGCTGTACTGGAAGTCGAACAAGAGCAGGAGATTTGGACGGGTCACCTTGAATGGCGAAGCTCCGAGGATTCCAATTGCCGATACGAAGCGCTCGGCTGCTGCGCGCGCTCAGATCGGACTGCGCAACCTTGACCGCGACGGCGGGCAAACTCCTCGTCGAAGACGTTTCTCCTTCAGCCCTCGAGCAGCTTGGTTTGACGGATAGCCGTACATCGACGCTGATTGCTCCATTCCCTCGTCACACAGTACGAGCCGCAGCCCAACTGCTCCAGGCAACCCCGACGTCCGGCGTTTGACACGTGCCCCAACTCCTTACGGCTTCCTAACCTGCTTGCTCTGGGAGGATCTGTTGAACCGTGACATTAACCACCAGATCTAGACCTTGGGCCCAATGTCGTCTTCAGAGGAGGACAGTCCCCCTGCGATGGTAGAGCAGGCCAAGCGGAAGAAGAAGCAGAGAGCTTGTGATTTCTGCAGGCGAAAGAAAAGTACGTCCCTCCAGGCACGCTCGCTTTTGAAATGCCGGACTCTGACGGGCTTTCCCATCGCAGTCCGCTGTAAGTGAAACGGCACCCGTTGACTCTAGTAAATGTCGAACGACCTCCTATTTCAGGTGATGGCGCGGAGATGCCCGACCACCGTTGCTCAAGGTGCATAGGTCAGGGCATTGAATGTACCTACGAACCGATCAATGTGCGTCAGGCGATCCTCTGGTTGTGTGGAGATCACTCATTGATTTTCAGACCCGCCCACCCAGCAAGAGGTGAGTTCATGTGTTCCGTGGGTTTGCGCAGCAAGCAGTTCGCAAAATGATAACTGCAAAAGAGGGGCAGGCGCCAGAATGCGCAGCTGCCAAGCACTCCACCTCTGCCGGGATTGGTGTTGTGTTCTAGATGACATATCTTCGCAGACTGCTGTCTCTGTTGAGTAACTCTGGAGAGACGATTTACTGACTAAATGGCCACAACAGTTATGTTCAAATCCTGGAGAATCGCCTCCAGAATATGGAGAAATTGTTTGGACAGGTGCGTGCGCATACCATCCAGATCGCGTCAATACTGATCGGCCCTCTCCCATGGCAGTTGCATCCGAACGTACAGATCCCGAAGGACTTTGACGGTGTGCTGGAGGCTAGTCACCTGCAGATATCCACCGACCACCTCCCTCCCGATTACACGCGCCACTCATCCATATCCAACGGGAGTGCTTCCGCCGTCTCTCCACCTCCGCCGGAGTCGCCTTTGGTTGAGTCGGATGAACTAGAGCCTAGCGATGATGAACAGGAAGCTCGTCGAAACATCATCGAGAATTTGAAGCGGGTCCCCGTCCTGACCCATCCTTCGCAAGCCCGGTACCATGGGAAGTCTAGCAACCTCATGTTCCTGCAGGCCGTCATGGACATGAAGCCGAAATACGCCGGCCTTGAGCGGCCAAGGAGTGCCGAACCTGCACTGAGGGAGTTTGGCGTGGCACCGCCCAGACGACCCGAGTCTGGTCCAGTAAGCGTCTGCCTGACTCGCCAATTGCTACGGCTGACACCGTCACCTCCTTTATCCTTCGCTGACCTCTTGACTCATAGACTCAATGGCTGAAGGACGCCACGCCCAAACCAATGCCGTATCGCGACTTCCCGCCTCCTGATCTTATGGAGCAGCTGGTCGATGCATTCTTCACGAATTACAACCTCTTCGTGCCGATCCTGCACCGACCAATCTTCGAGCAGGGGATCAAGGACGGGCTCCACCTACGAGACCGAGCATTTGGAGCGGTCGTGTTGCTCGTATGCGCAAACGGAAGTCGCGTGGTAGACGATCCGCGCGTACGGACAGAAGACGGACGTGTTGCTGGATGGAGATGGTTCGAGCAAGTAGAGACTGCGCGATGGTCGTACCTGGAACGGCCACGCCTGGAGGACTTGCAAACATGTGCGGTGCGTGTACTCAGATAGACAACCTGCTTGGCGTTTGAATGCTCATGTGATAATAATGTGCAGCTTATCTCTATGTATCTTGGGGGCACCAATGTGCCTCAGGGTAGCTGGACCGTAATTGGGTTGGGACTGCGTTTGGCGCAGGATATGGGGGCCCATCGCAAGAAGGTGTATAATACGACGCCTACGGTGGAAGGTGAGTTGATGAAGAGGGCCTTCTGGTGCGTCATTTTTACCAAAGTGTCGATAACTATCTCGCTTACCGCTTTGCGGTCGTCAGGGCTTTGATCATTCTGGACCGTATGTCTAGCTTTGGTCTTGGTCGGCCATGCGCGATTCACGACGAGGAGTAAGTCGCGACTTTCTGCTGTGTATTTCTCTGGCACTAATGCGAGGGGAAGCTTCGACGTCGAGCCTTTATTGGAGGTTGACGATGAATATTGGATCACCACCGATCCAGAACAAGCGTTCAAGCAGCCTGAGGGGAAGCCGTCGTATGTCACTTTTGCGAATTGCCTGGTCCGGTTGTACAAGATCCTGGCATTTGCCTCCCGCACAATAGTAGGTACTTCCCGCGCCGTGCGTATGCCCCGGGTCTCACATCTGGTGACCATGCACGTAGTACTCTATCAACAAGTCCAAGTTAACGCTCGGTATGGTTGGTCCTGCATGGGAGCAGAAAATTGTGGCCGAGTTAGACTCCGCAATCAACAAGTGGATCGATATGGTACCTCCTCATCGTATGTGCTCGTCCTTGCTTGGCAGTGAAATGATGACTCAATCAATTTCACAGTTCAATGGGATCCGGATCGAGCAGATCATGCGTTCCTCAACCAGTCAGCCACTCTCTACGCGAATTACTACCTGCTGCAGATTTGCATACATCGACCGTTCATTCCTTCTCCCCGCAAACCTTCACGTCTGACCTTGCCTTCCTTGGCGATCTGCACGAACGCAGCGCGCTCCTGCACGCATGTCCTCGACATTCAGATGCAGAGGACGGGCACGCCTTTGCTACTCAATCGCGTTCGTACCCAGACCGTGTGGAGACTTCCCTTGACTGACTCCGCTGCAGATGCCACTCTTCACCTCAGGTCTCGTATTGCTCCTCAACATGTGGGGAGGGAAGCGATCTGGTCTATCGAACCAGTCCACCATGACAGATGTCCACAAGTGCATGAACATGCTCAAGCAGCTTGAACGACAGTACGTGTAACCTGTTCGTATCATGTCCTCTTGCTGATACATTCGGTGTAGTACACAATCCGCGCGAAGGTTATGGTAGGTTCAAGTTGCCCCCCACTTCCTCAGATTCTCAACAAAACGCTCTGCTCAGGGACGTACTCAACGGGCTCATCTCTATCGGGGAGTTTGCCCCTCCTGATGCATCGGCATTTCCTAGTGCTGGTCAAACGGATGTCGGCAGTCTCCTCTCGGTTGTATTCGCCAAGGACGCCGCACATCCCGGCGGTCTACCTTCCTCACTGGCTCCAATGGCGCCCTCCGAACAGGCACAAGCTGACGAGCCCATGCTCTCGCCGCTCTACAATCCCGGGGCACCTGCAAGTAGGGCCGAAGCCACGCAAGCATATATCACCAACCGCAACACCTTCAGCAATCCGCCACCCGCACTTCCCGTCCACACTAAGGAGCTCGGCAGGCTGCCCTTCCACCACGGGTTCAGTTCACTCCTCTCCGCGGTGAATGGCAATGGGACTCCCCAGCAGCGGCGTCCGCAGCCCCCGGATATCTTTGCAGGCATGCAACCAACGGCAGGACCCAGCACGTTTCCGCAAACCGGACTCCCGGATGCCCCGATGGACACTGAGAGCTTCAACGTAAACGCTCCTGGGTTCCCCATGAGGGTGACGGACTACAGCGAGCTGTTGTCCGCTTTGTCTGCCCCTTCTCCTCCGCAACAGCAACACTCGCCTCAATATGTAGGTAATACCCCTTCCCCTATGTCGATGAACGGCGATGCGGACGTGGCGATGCTGTCAGCGGAGAACATGGCGTTCGCGGATAACATGATGGAGATGTGGTCCACTGCTCCGACGTCATTCGAGTAAGCCCTCGTATATCAGGCTCTATGTTGAGCGTGCCGCTGACGGCCTCGTTTGCAGGTGGGACGACTGGGGATCGTACCTCGCGAACATGACGGGTGTGGACCAGAACAATCCATTCCATCCCTCCGGGGCTCCTCCTACGACTGGCTTCTAGATTGCGAGGCTAAGGACAAGGACGGACCCATACGTAGCTCACCCAGTTGTATTTCTACTTGCGTGCGACGTGATATATTGATAACTCAGTCTCGATCGGAACAGATCACTTTATTTGGACACACCAAGCAACACCAGATTAAGGCAGCATCATGAGCTCGGCAGACTGGGCGATGGAAAGAGAGGTGGGGATCTCAGCTAGCGGGAGAGGGCATGGAACGCTGGTTCCGCCAGTTGTGCAACACGGAGTCCAATTCAGGAACGATGCTTCGTTCCCCCGCTGCGTCGCCGAACCTCGAGAACAAGCTCTGACTGATACAGAAGGCGGAGTATGTCGTGCATCTCGTTATCGCGGTCTCGCCAGCGGAAAAGTCAAAGTCCAATCCAGAGCCAGCGAAGGATAAGCGCAATAGTACAACAACTGATAATACACCATACGCGAGCTCATGATCCCTCGTTCCCTGCCAACGCGTCCCAATCAGCTTCATTCCAAATCAGGATCCGAAAACGACTCACCAGACTCCAGCGTCCACTGATCGTGCTTCTTGATATCCTCCGCGCTCACCGTCGGCCGCACGCTCTCCAGCGATTTCAAGAAATCCGCAAGACGCAATGGGGGCTCCTGGAGCTCGTCGCTCTCAATTTCCGTCCATGCCTTCTCCTGCGCCTCTGGGTCCCCGGGCGAACATGGGGTCCATTTCTTGAGATCTGGCAGGTACTTGAAGTGCGTCGCCGTCAGCACCTTCCGTATGGGCTGCATGAGGGCGTCGCGGACGACAATGGCGATATCCGACCCAGAGTAGCTGTTCCATTCGGACGGTCAGCACGCGTCAGACCCGATGCTTTCTCTCACGTACCCGTCGGTCTTATCCGCTAGTAGTCGGTAGTCCTTTGCGGAGAGTTCACAAGGAGTGTCGCCCACGTGTAGCTCGAACATGCGTCGTCGCGCCTCGGGTCCAGGTAGAGGGATGTATATCCGCTTCTCGAACCTGTCCAATCCCGAAACTTCAGCTCGAGTCGTCCTCTGACCGGCAACGCCGACCAACTCTTACCGTCGCTTGATGGCGTTATCCAATTGCCATGGTATATTCGTCGCGCCAAGGACGAGGACTCCAGTATCGTCATGACCCACACCGTTCATCTGCACAAGGAACTCTGTCTTGATGCGCCGAGAACCCTCCGACTCCGACTCATTCCGTGTCCCCGCCAACGAGTCAACCTCATCAATGAAGATGATTGCAGGCTTGTTCTCGCGTGCCATTTCGAAGAGTTGCTTGACGAGCCTGAGTACATGAGGGATGTCAGTACATGATACTGGACTGTCAATACCATCGCGGAGGTTCGCACGACAATGGTGTGGTGCCATTGCCTATCAGTCCGCGCGAGCATTGCAGCCATGATAATGTTTCCAGCACGGAGTGATGCAGCAGCAACGTGAAGCCGTGCGTGCAGCATTGATACTGGAATGAATGGCAGTGAAACGAGTACAATGAACTTCCAACCCGAACCAGCCACCTGCACATCCCCAAGGACAAGTAATCGGTGGCGGCTGTGCATCGCCATGACCGCACATGGGAACATCCAGAATTAGGCCTCTCTTGTTGACGTTCGTCCAGGGAAAGAGAGCATAGCAGAAAGAACAGAAGGGTGGAGAAGGGAAGACACAAAAGCACCACTCACCTTTCCGAATCACCCTGCCACTTGCTCACCAAATCACTCGAGCTGACGCTGAAGAACGTGCCCTTGGCTTCCGTCGCGACCGCCTTCGCGAGGTACGACTTGCCCGTCCCAGGCGGACCATAGAGCAGGATGCCCCTCCACGGGGTGCGCTTGCCCGTGAACAGATGGGGAAACTTGATCGGGAGGATCACGGCCTCCTTGAGGGCCTCCTTCGCGGCCTCCAGACCGGCGACGTCCTCCCACTTGACGTTCGGCTTCTCCGAGATGATCGCGCTCGCAAGGCCCGCACGTAGCTTCTTGACCTCCGGGTCGTGGTCGTCCTCCTCCTTGCTGCGCAACCCAAAGCGGATGGACAAAGGCGGGTGATGGGGAGTGGGGAGTGGCTAAGTGAGCCTCCAAGACGCGTGAAGCAGGCAGGGCGCACAAGATAAGACTCACCCCTTGCCTCCCCCGCCAGTGCCGCCATTCGTCGCCCCGTTCGCGCCCACGAGCTTCTTGGCCTGCTTGTCCTCCTTGCTGTGCATGTGTTCCTTAAGCACCTCCGCGCGCGCGAGGTACTCGTTGAACTTGGACTTGATCAGCTTCTTCGATCGCTCGTTCTTCTCATCTGCCGAGACGTCAGCTTACTGGCGAAGTACCTGGGCAGTGGCAGACGCACACTTGAGGGCGAGCATGAAGTAGTCGAGGGCATTGGAGTAGAGCTTGTAGGCCTCCTCATAGTCCTGTTTCTTGTCGGCTTCGATCGCGCTCTGCACGATCTCAATTGCCCTCTGGAGTACTGTCAGACACGGTGCGCACTGGATGGACAGAGACTCACGTCGAGGTTATGGGACATCGTCGCGGTCGGAGAGCTCAAGCAGGCGCTCGCACACTGCACTCCCGCACAGACGCCCAAGGTTTGTCTCTGTTAGGATCAAAGGCCGCAGCCTAACAATCCATTGCAATGACTTCACTTATATCTACTTGTATCGCTCAAGACACGCCTTGGTAATTACGTTGGGGAAACAAGAGACGTATCGCCCTTTGAACACCGTTCTGAACCTGTCGTGAGCCTGGATGAATCCACAACACGCGGAAACAGGACTGACGAACTCGCTGAGACGCGAGTCTCTTCAGCGGTCGCCGTGAGGATCCTGCACGAAACGCATCTCAACTGTCGACGGCTGCCACCACGACATTCCAAGTCACAACTTACCTATCGATCACTTTCACTCTTCTAACAGGCCTCGCGGATCCGGGACCTCCTCAGCCGGGAGCCGCGCCTCTACGTCCGCCCATATCTTCAGCAGCGGGATGAGGGCTCCTTAATCAGGGTGGGAAACGTTCAGCACGAGCACCCGTACAGAACGTCCGCGAATGTAGCTCATCGTCCATGGCTCCCGGGTAGCCCACTCGGTCTCCAAACAGTCTTAAAAGTACCGGAGCATACGCCCATACTGCTATGACAAGAGCACCACGTCTCCGTGCGAGTCCGACTGTGACAGCACATAAGTAACCTTCGACTCCGTCCGCCCACAGATAACCTCCCGCATACGGAACGGCCTGTCCGTCTCAAGGGGACGAACACTCCCCGAAGCTCCAGGAGAGCCTGACACGCCGCGCGGATTGAGGGAAATCGGCATCGACTCATCGCACAACTTCCACCGACCATTTGGCTTCGGACACTCGGTGGGGGCTAGAGAATATGAACAGAGGCGTATTAAGCATAGATTGTACTCGCCCTCAACAGGTTCCCCCTCCACGTACTGCAACACATCAGCACGTACGCACCAACGGCATAGAAGTACTCGCTCGTACCTGGCTGAGGCAGACCAAGTATCGCTTGGTACTCATCTCTGCAGCTTCCCGTCGCGCGATGTCGTCGAGGCCTCGATCATATCGACCATGGCTACTGGTTCCAGTTGGACAACAGCGAACGATCCTGGCATAAGCAGTCGCATGGCTGGTGATGTTGACCGGGAAAGGTGATGGAGAGCACGTCTTGCCTCGTCTCTTGCGCGCTGCTCACGGGTCAAGGAGAGGAAGGACTCACTTTCGTATACCTTGCACTAGTATAACTAGTATATGGGATGACCTAAGCGTCATGGGGGAGGCAAGGCAGACAGTGGTTTTAGCCCTCATACGATATACCAGACTCCCGCTACCTAACACTCCCCGGTCCGAAGCCGCGCAATGCCAAGTTCAGGGCCCAGTGCATACAGGGTATCAGCAACGCTAGGACCAGTCTTCACAAGTGGCTGTCAGGAAGAGGTTCTCAGTCCATGGATGCAACGCACCTTCATCCCCGTCAGCCTGTGTCGCAGAATAGTCATATACTCCTTCTGCTTCAGCCCAATCTTCGCGTTCTCGTCGTGGAGGACAGCAGCCAGCGAGGCGGCGTCCCAGCTCGCCTGCATGTCCGCCAGCCGTGTCACCAGGCTGTCAATTACCTTCTCTGTGGATGGCCTCAGTGTCAGGAGCTACCAGACACCAATGAAAGACGTACGATAGTCGGCGGACGGGAACGAGTGGTACATCTTCTTGGCCTCCGCGGACGAGTAATCTGGCTTGGCGAAAAAGAACGGAGCGAGCGTCGGGACGTCGCCGAGTTTCGTGATTCGCCCCTGCGTCGTTGTACGAATGAGCATGCGCCAGCAATCGCTAATGCAGAGACGCACCTGCAACGCAAATATCACCCGCTCGAGATATGGTATAGAGGTGTGAGGGCTGAGGGCATCAGTTAGACGTGCAGCGGTTCAAGGACACCGATCCGCTATACCTGTCTGGGAATTGCTCCTTGACAAATGGCAGCGTGCGTTCTGCGAGAGTGCGAAGCCCTTCCGGGGTAGACATGACCTGCATCAGATGATGTTTGTTCATGTACTCCAATTTTGTGGGGTCGAGGATCGTGCGGCGGTGGGTGATAACCGAGAAATCAAACTAAGGGGCCATGTCAGTCCAAACGATATATACCGATGCGCGGCAGGATGGCTCACACTCTGGATCATATCTTCCATGGACATGATGGTCGTACTGTCGGGCGCTTGGTTTGAACCCTGGCCCGACGAGGAAGTCGATGGCCTTGAGGCGTCCTGTTGAACGCCCCATCCTGCCAAGGCTAGCCAATTCAAGACGGCATTGGGTTCCCAACCTCGTTGCTAGGGAAAGTTAGACCGACGCTACGTGGAATAAGCTCAGGACGTACTGCGTAGTCGAGGACGCGAACATCGCCCTTTCTCTTTGACATCTTCGAGCCATCCGGGTTGAGGAGAATGGGGAGATGTGCGAACTGCGGGGGCGGAAGGGACAGAGCAGCGTATAGATCCCGGTGCAGCGGTAAGGATGGGAGCCATTCCTGCAATATGGCGTTTGATGCAGAGTTAGCGGACTGATTGGAATGACGCTCACCTCGCCGCGGATGACATGAGTAATACCCATCTCATGGTCGTCGACCACGGAAGCCAGGTGGTAAGTAGGGAAGGCATCGGACTTGAGGAGTATTGGGTCGGTGGGGAGGGAGGCATGGGCGTCCTTGAGATGCTTGAAGACGAGATCATATCCAGGAGGGCGAGTGGGCAGCCGTGCAACCTACACGCAAGGTTCACGTCCGGCTGAGGGTAAAAGGGAGGACGACTCACATTGAGCCTGACGACGAACTTCTCCCCTGCGCGGACTTTGCGAGCGGCCTCTTCCTCTGTGAGATGCAGACAGGTCCTGTCGTAGGTCGAGTTGGAGCCAGTACGGGCGAGCTTTTCACGGATGGCCGCGAGCTTGTCCCGAGAGCAGAAGCAGCGATAGGCATGTCCGTTCTGGTTCGCTTTGTGAGACAGTGCTTGAGATGAAGGGAGTGGAGACGTACATCGAGCAGCTTGTTTGCATATGCATGGTAGAGGTCCAGACGTTCTGACTGCAACGGTTAAGCGACGGTGAGGGAGAGAGCATATCGAACACACACCTGAAAGTATGGACCATGTGGGCCGGGCTTTCCAGGACCTGAAGGGGGGGATGAACATGCGAGTATGCGTAAGGAGCCAAGCACGCACCATAGTCATACTCGAGCCCTGACCATTCGAGAGCGGCGCGAATGCCTTCGACCGCACCCGGCACCTCGCGGGTCTTGAACACAGTGAGAAAGACTGAGAGACGGTGGGCGAAGGCGACGCACGCGATCGGTGTCCTCTATCCTGAGGATCCATTTGCCCCCAGTCTTCTTGGCGTAGAGGTAGTTGTAGAGAGCGGTGCGGAGGCCGCCGAGATGGAGAGAGCCGGTGGGCGAGGGTGCAAAGCGGAGCAGCGTCGCCATCCAGTCCCCAGTCTGTGTGTCTCCTAGCAAAGCCGGGGCTGGCGGCGTGAGCGTGAAGGCCAGTTCGCGTCGGTCCGGTACACGGCCCGAGATCCCGCCCGCGCGTCGGTCGTTGCTGTTCGTCTCTGTCGCGTCCTTGCACTCGAAGCCCCTCCCGAGCACAACGGAGCTTGTACCGTCTCTACGCCCGGCACTGTGTATTGCTGTACGGGCTGCACGCATGAAATGCACAGCTGCTCACTTCCATCACGTGCGCAGTCCGATGCAATGTGGCGGAGGCGACAATCCTGGAGTATGCACATCGCATTCCTCTTTCTGTCCTCACCCCTCTCAACAAGCTCGTCTCTCAGCTGCTAGTGCATCCAACATTGCTGTGGCCTCACCGCCCCTCACTTGACACCGCGGCGCCTGTGCAGCAAGTATCTCTTCGCATTCGCAAACTTCTCCTCCCGTATCTCTTCCTAGTACATGGCCAGCTCCTCAAGCCGAGGCAAGACTCTCAAGCGCGCCGACCCCTCCACCATCCATGACAAGTTTCTCGTTGGCTACCAAGGCTGGTTCACCTGTGCCGGAGACGGCCAGCCCGTAGGCCCCGGCCACCACGGTTGGCTCCACTGGTTCAACTACCCTATCCCCGATGGCGGTCGTCCCAACACCGACCTCTGGCCCGATGTGTCCGACTACACTCCGTCCGAGCTCTTTCCAGCTCCCGGTCTGAAACATGCGAACGGCGAGCAGGCCTTCTTGTTCTCCTCGCGCCACCCCAAGACCGTCCAGAGACACTTCCACTGGATGGCGCAGCACGGCGTCGACGGTGCTTTTCTCCAGCGCTTTCTAGGCCAGTGCGATCTGGAGCAGGGCAATGAGGGTATCAGGAAGTTGAGAGATGAGGTCGGGGATAGGGTCATGGAGGCCGCCGAGAAGGAAGGACGCGTCTTCGCGATCATGTACGTCTTGTCTTCGAACGCGAGTCTCTGAGAGTGCTTATCAGCTTCTGCTGCCGTTCATTGATAGGTACGATGTCTCCGGCGTAGCACCAGACCGCATCCAGCGCGTCCTCGAGCACGATTGGATCCACCTCATCCGCCGCAAAGCGATTCTTGACAGCCCAGCCTACCTCCGCGAGCAAGGTCGTCCCGTTGTCGCCCTCTGGGGCTTCGGCATGTCCGACGCACACCACTCTCCCGCCACCGTCCGGGCTATCACCCGCTTCATCCGTAACAACACCCCTGGAGGCGCGTACATCATGGCTGGGGTCCCCGCGCACTGGCGGACGTCGGTCATGGACGCCGACCCTAATCCGGAGTTTGTGAGAGTGTACATGGAAGATTTCGACGCGATCTCTCCGTGGACTATCGGCAGGTTCAGCGATGAGGCGGGTGCAGACCGCTTCGAGGAGGAGAAGATCAAAGGAGACGTGCAGTTCATCAAGCAGCACAATGACAGGTGGGAGAATAACAGGGGATCCATGAGGAAGATTGACTACATTCCTGTCGTGTTCCCTGGCGGCTCGGTGCGTATCGTGAAACAGTCGCCTGCTGAACGAGCGTGACTGAACTTGATCTAGGGCTACAACCTGTCGGAGGGAAAGTGGTCATGGAACGACTGTCCTCGGAAAGGAGGACACTTCATGTGGCGACAACTGTTCAATGTTCGTCGCCACAATGTTCGCACTGTGTACGGCGCCATGTGGGACGAGTACGTTCTGTTGTCAGAGATGTCGAGGAGCATATGCACTGACTGCATCGATTCAGGTACGATGAAGGCACCGCGTTCATGCCGGTCGTCTCGCACAAGCGGCAGGTGCCCGTGCACGACAAGTACCGTTTCATGGCTCTCGACGAAGATGGGTTCGACCTCCCGCCAGACTGGTACATGCGCATATGTGGCTTCGCCGCCGAGGGTCTCCGCGGTGACCGTTTGATTCTCGGCACTTTTCCCTCCAAAGAGCTTCAGGACTACTGGTCCACACGCCCCAGGTATGAACCTGAACCTGGTCCGTCGTCTGCAGGTGCTTCCGGAAGCAGCGAGGTGAAAGGAGAATCATGGGAGGACTGGGAGAAGCTCACGCAGAACAAGGGTGGCGGTGACGAACCTCCGCCCCCGCCGTACAGTCTAGAGGCGGACGAACCGCAGAATCAGCCTGCTTCTAGCGGGCCACCACCTGTACCGCTCGGACGGCGACCATCCACGCAGTCGCAAGCACCGTCAGCCCCACTGTCTACACGTCCTGCCCACCCGGCCGTGAATAGCGGGTCCCGTCCACAGAGCTTCGCCGAACCATCGACGGGGCCTCGAGTAACCAGTCATCCGAACAGCCCTCTGCACTCTCCGTTGCATGTTCCCACTGACGAGTTCAGCCATCTCGGTATCACGCCGTCAATGCCCTCCTCTCCGCGTCCAGGCCAAGGATACAATGGTCTCCATTCTCACTCGCCCTCGCCACGCCCGGTTTCACCCGCACACTCACACCACTCGCATCACTCACATACGTCTTCGCATTCTGTCTCGGGCCCTCTTCCCCCAACAGAGCCTGGGTTTGCCTTCCCTTCTCCGTCTGTGGCTCCTCCACCTGCTCCGTCTGGCCCGCCTGGCCCTTGGTCCCAAGCTCAGTGGCCGCCGCCAGAGTGGAACAGACCTCAGGGTCCTACCGCGGTAATTGAACAGTTCTTCCACCGTGACGAGCAGCCACAGAATGTCCAGACTGCCGCTCACCACCAATCTGGATATGCACCGTCGTATCTGTCTGGTCACCAGTCTGGCACGACGTCACCTCCGCCTCCTCCGCTGAGACCGAGGCCGTCTCTCGCCCACAACAGTCGCCCACCCGCGTCACCTACGAGGGACGACTACGGGCACGGGTCTCACGACAATGTCGGAGGATTCGCCTTCCCAGAGGCCCACGTTTCTGCGGCCGACAATAATTTCTACGGCACACCATCCTTCCCATCTTCCCCATACAATGCACCCGCCCCGCAGGAGTCAACGTACTACTCTGGAACAGGACAGCCGATTTCGTTCCCGCACGCGGCAGGCCCCGCGCCACCACCTCCTCCACGTAAGTTGTGCCTTCTCTTTCATTCGCGCGTTCCCTGCCGTCTTCTAGCTCGCGCCCGCAGGGCGGATCTAAAGGGATCGCTGAGAACTCGGGGGGCCTCAGCCCAAGGTCCGGCCGCGTAGAGTCCGTCCATGCATGTCTGCACGCTTATTCCGAACCCTGCGCTGCGGTTCTTCCTGCGTTATCTTGCCATCGTGAAGTTTTCGCGTACGAGATCCTGACCACAGCTGCATGCATCGTTGACAGGTCCCTACGGGTACGGCAACGCTTCGATGCAGGACGAATACTACACCCCGATGGCACCGGAGGCGCATGCAATAGGGAGGCCTGGTGATTATCCTGCGCCCTCTGCCCCTCATGCTGCGTACGGCGGCCCACCGTCGCAGAATTTCTCTCCGCCTCCTCCTCCACCGCCGGCGCACAATCGTCCGCCGCAGACGGGTGCTGGGTACTCGGGCAACCAGGGCCCGGGATTCTCCGGTGGTGGGCCGTTGGGTCAGGCACTGAACTTGGTGGGAAACGTCGCTGGGCAGGGCGCGAAGAACTCGATTCAGAACTTGGCAAGTTGTGAGTGCGATGACGCCGTGTTTCCACGACCGCGGATGACTGACGCAATTTGCCATGCGCAGCGGGAACGAAGCTGTTCAGCAAGTACCGGAGATGAACCAGGGCCGCCTCAGTCGAGGACGTTAGACCGTAATTTATTGCCAATGCTTCGCGGCTGGTTTGCATGGTTGCGCACGCGCATGTACATCATTGTTCGACTAGTGGGGAGATTTAGGAGAGTACAACACAATAAACTAGGATGCGAACAGCGCTGCTTCCAATGGCAGGTGCTAGGCATGCTGCGTATAGTATATCGGAAAGCAGAAATCAGCGGGACATATACTGCACAAGAGCCCAATCTATCTGAACAAGGCTGTCACCGTTTATGCCTGACCTTTAGAACACCGACCCGAGCACAGACGCAGACGTTTCAGAAGATGAGGAGCTGTCCGCCGCTCCTGTTCGCGACGTTGTGGCCCATCAGACCGGGACCAGGGAGGCGTCCCTTCCACCCGCCGGGGTGGTACGGGTTCACGGACGCGTTCTCGTCGAACGAGTCGCGCTCCTCGAAGAACTGGTTGTAGTTGTCCGAGAACGGGCGCACGGGCGGGAGAGGGACGGGCGTGCTTTTTGCGATGGGAGAGAGGTCGAACGTCCTGAGGCTGTCGGGGACCCACCGCTCGGGGGAGGGGGCGCGGCGTGCTCGCTTCCGGGGTCGGGGCGGCTGCCGCTCGGAGGGTGCATCGGGCACGGTGGGTTCGTCGCCGTCGGACTTGCGCTTGCGGGGGGCGCGGCGGGGCGCGGGGGCGGCGTGTGCGTCGTCGGAGACAGCGGCTGCGCTCTCGCCCGCGTCGGAGACTGACGTCGCGCAGGTCGCAGCGGGAGTCCCGGAGTCGGAGGCGGAGGACGCGGGGGCACGGGCGGACGCGGGAGCATGGGCGACGCGACAAGTCTTTGCGTGGCGGTTGAGGTTGGACGCGACGCCGAACCGTCGTCCACAGCTCTCGCACGAGAACGCTGGTAGCGCTGTGAGCCGAGAAGACGTGCCGCGGTGCCTCTTACGTACCTTTCTCTCCCGTGTGTACGAGAAGATGCTGGCAGACCAATAAGCATTGCGTCGCGGCAGGCAGGAAGAGAGTTCGCAGACAAGCTCACCTTCTTGAGCGTGCTGGGCCTGGTGAGCACCGCGAATGGCACCGTCCATGAGTCAGTCTGGCTGGGAGCTCGCAGAAGGGCTGTTCCACGCACCGGTCGAAGGACTTGTGACACATCATGCAGGCGTGTATCTTCTTCTTCACGTCCTTTGCGCGCGAGTGAGGCGGCGGCGAGGCGGGGTCTCTTCCGCCGTCTGAGCTGCTGTCCCCGTCCCCGCCGTCGCGAGAGGACCTCCCCGAGCTGGAGTCTGGACAGTCGTAGCGGGGGATTGCGATCGCCATGGTGGCTGTTGCTGCCCAGTCCGTCGCGCCCGGGTGGGTTTTATGGCCAGAGACTCCGTAGCTGGCGACTGGGAGCGGGTAGAGGGCAAGTGGGTCCACGGCGGACGAGGCATACGGGTGGCTGGTTTGGGTGGGAGCGCTGTGGGAGGCGCTGCCACTGGACGGACCGGGGTGCAGGTAGGCCGTACCACGATCGGCTGGCGGGGATCGCAGGGAGAAGCCTGCGAGCGTGTAGTGGGCGTGGTTATGTGCTTGTGGCGTCGGGAACATGTAGGACGACGACGGCGAGGGACGGTTGTGCATGTCGGGCGCCGGGCAGAGGCTCGTGGTGTACGGGCGGGAGGCTGGAGGTGGTGGGTTATATATCCAGACGAATGACGGCGATTTTGAATTCAAGGAAGCACGTCCACGTTGTCGGCAATGAGGTGTCGTTCGTTGGGTTGGTTAGGGACAGGAGATCGAGACTGGGCTGCTGGACAATCACTGCCGCTTCTCGACATTCGCGAGCTTGCCCTGTTTATGGAACATCCCCATTCCAGCACACGGACATCTATCAACACGAGCGAAGTGACGGAGTGTTGGGACTGCCCTGCTCCGCTTCTCCGGACTGTGGCAGACGCGCCGATAAGGGGAAGCACTCACACCGTGCCATAAACAAGGTCGCAGAGAGTGCAGGTCGCCGTTCTATCCCAATGCAGACATGTGGCGAGCAATAGACCGCAAGCAAAGGGTCTCGGAAGGGCGAGACGCATGCATGGGACGCATCGTGGCAACATGCCCTCCCTGCATCCGACGATCCATCACGCGACGGTGCGCCCGTCGACGCCCCATGGGCCGACAAAGACGCACTCGTCAAGTGGCGTTGCCATAGCCAGACGGGAGCTGAACGAGTGCGCAGACGGGCGACTTCGAGGCGGCCGCTAGGTCGGAGTACGGACAGGAACGGCATGCCATGCGTCGACGGTTTCACTCGCCGCCTTCGCAGGTGCCGTAATAGCAACGAAGCCGCTCAGAAACAAGTCCTTGACAGATCCGACCACTGACTCACACGCTGGTACTGCGGGCAGAGTCTACGGACATGCTAGCGATGCTGGCGCTGCTGGGTACAAGCTCGCAGCAGGACTCATTTGCATACGCGACGTTGTTCGCACCGCCCTGCGCCACAGAATAGGAGGGAGAATACATGCCGCCAGGACGGGTCAGGGCGTACATGGGGGCGTGTTGTGGACTCTGGCTTCGCTGGCTTGACTTTGGAGGGCATATGAAAGAAGACCGGGGCGAGGTCTGCGAGCCAAAGGGGGACGGTGTGGGCAATGAGCCAGCTGGAAGTGCGCAGGATCTGAGAGATCGCAACGGTTCGCGGCAGAGGCTGAAACGCTAACAACAGGAGGACGTCAATTGACATCAACGTCATGTATGTGCGCCACAGCAGCTTGTTCACGGACCTCGTAAGGAAGGCGGATTAACAACAGGCCTGCTAGTCGCCTCCGGTCGAGCACGCCCCGGCTTCCAAGCATCGCGACTGAATTGCTCCGCGGACATAGTTAAGGAGATGGGACAGCCTGCGGGGGACGGCAAGGGTCCATGTCCCAGCGGCAAGACATGCGCTGCAGCTAACGCGGCATACTTCCTGACAGCCGGGAGGAGTCATGGTCACCGACGAACGCCAGCTGCGAGGACCGATTCGGCCGTAATTGCGCTCTTGAAAGCCGGGCACCTTCTGAGGCGGGGAACCCTGGATGGGAGGCATGCGCTAGGTCGAGTCCAAGGCGGCAGGCCGTGAGCGCACCTCGCAGTCCTTGCAAAGACTCAGATAGATACTTACTGGACGTTGCAGTCGCTGTTCAAGCCACGCTGAGGTCAAGTCTACGGCCACGTGCCAGCCATCACGGCCTTTGCCGGTTCCCTTCGCGGCCCGGTTTGTTCAGTCTGCTCTGCTCTCGCCACCGTCGCGCTCCGTCTCACCTCCAGCCACAATGCCGGTCAACGCGGCACAGAAGACTGCCATCAATGAGGTGGTCAACGCGCTCACCGGCGCGACAAGCCGCCGTACAAAGCGACGTCTAGCCGACATGTTTCTCGACCTCGTCGACAGGGACTCCTGGCCCGAGTACTATGAGGTCCCTCGCTTTCGTGACGCGATCCAACACTCGCATCCTCACCCTTCTCATCTGTTAGGTGATCCCCCAACCACGCTGCATCAACGGGGTCAAGGCGAATCTCTCTCAGAACAAGTACAAGAACGCCCTCGACGCCTTCCAAGACCTCAACCTCGTCTTTCTCAACGCGCTCTACTACAATCAGGAGGGGAGCCAGATTGCAAAGGACGCAGCCACCTTGAAGGTGAGTATTTATGCCCCTCGCACACACCGCTCCTTCCAACATATCGTCGCGAAGGGCATCCTCGAGAACGAGTGGAGGGCACGCTCCGTCCTCCCTCCTCCTCCCCCGTCCCCTGCCACCTCTGCCCCTCAGGACGCACAGCCCAAGAAAGAGCCCAAGGAGCGCGCCGCAGCTACCCCAGCTCCCGTCAGGTCCCACTCTTCAGCCAAGTTGCAACCTGCACCCGCCGCACCCCCACGTGCACATGTCAATGCCACACCATCCACTTCGTCGCAGGTCAAGGAGGTCGTCAAGCAAAAGTCACCAGAACGATCTGCATCCCCAGACATGGATGTCGACATTGGGGGGACGCCTGAGCCAGAACTCACCGGCCATGACGCCGCAAGGGATGGGGAGAGCGAAGAAATCGTGAGGCAACTCGAGAAGAGTCTTCCGCGCTGGGAGGGCTTCGACGACGTTGGATGGGCTGAAGACATTACTCCCGTGAGTACGCGAGCGTACAGCCAACGTTCATTCCGGCAAGCCTCGGTCCGCTTACCCAGACGATGACAGGACCGCATGCTGGAGATCGTGGTCACTCTCTCCAAGTATAGGGATGAACAGTACGCTACTTGCCTTCGCAGCATGCGATGATCATGCTCACGGGTCTTCGATGCAGCGGCAACAAGCTCGCAGCGAGCTTAGAAGCGGTACCCGAGGAGACAAGTATACCAGAGTTGTCCTTCACGGTGAGTGGCTTCATGTCGTTCTGCATCTGTAGCCGATCTGACGCGCTCCCGCCTCGACAGTCACCTCTTTCCCTCCAGCTCATAGAGGTAATCCTTCACACATGCGTCAACCACCGTCATTGTCGCTGACGTACACCACACTTCAGAGCCGCGCTCGCATGAAATATTATGAAACCTCGCAAGCTTTCGACAAGGAAATGGCCCAGCTGTTTCTGAAGGCTCGTCGCTGGTACGAGATAGGCACTGAACCCTATGGCAACGTGGTTGCGTTACAGGTGCGTCTAGTAATCAGTGTTCCCTTCACCGCCTCGTCTCACATTCTCGTGACCCTCGGCCAGCGTTTCTACCAGGCTCTCACATCTCCAAATCCGCCTGCGGCCCCTTATGTCTCGAACACAAAGTTTGCTGCCCTTCCTGCCGGTCCTGGGACAGCGACGTCTCTGAGTGCACCTCCCCCAGAGGGCATGACCGGCCCGGCGTTGACAACAATCCGCCTGTCCTTGCGGGACAAGAAGCTGCTGGATGAGGTGCACTACAAGGGTTGGACTATCCGCATCGCGGATTGGTTGCATCTCAGCAACCCGGATGACCCCAGTAGACCGATTGTCGGCCATGTCTTCAAGTGCTTCGTGTCGGAAGAACCGTAAGCCCCGTGCTCATGATCGGGCGATAACGCTGCTGACGACCGCCCATTTCCCCAGTCAGCGGAAAGGCCAGCTCGGCGTGTCCGTATGCTGGTACTTCAGGCCAGAACAGGTGCGTCTTCGACTTCGCTGCATGAGATGCGAAGCGTTGTTCACGCGCGATGCTGCAGACTTTGCACCCCGCAGATCGGCAGTTCTTTGAGAACGAGGTCTTCAAATCGAGTACGCACGATGCTCGCAGCGCCAGTATGCGGAACTAACACTGGCTATGCCCCTTCCAGGCCACTTCGCGGACCACCCGCTAGAAGACATCCTCGAGAAGGTCGCCTGCCAGTTCACGGTGCGCCACGCCCGCGGCCGCCCACGGCCCCCCTTCTGGTACCCAGGCTGGCCCCTGTACGTGTGCGACTCGCGCTACAACGACCGCGAGCGCGCCTTTGTCAAGATCAAGAACTGGAACTCGTGCATACCCGAGGAATTCCGCAAGAAGGCGGAGTTCATGCCCATCTACCCGTTCGAGCGTGCTGTCATGCCGCGACGGGTCCCCAGCCCCTTCCTCACGAACCCGAAGCTGAAGGCTCCGGGGGCTATCATCGATGCAGTCCCAGGCGAGAAGGAGAAGGAGAAGGCCGAGAGCGAGAAGCCCGATAGCGGCTCTGGTCGGTCCAAGCGGCCGAAGAGGGCTGCGGTCACCAAGGCGGAAGACCAGCGCGCCGCGGCCAAGGCTGGCGTTCCTTATGTCCCTCCCATACCGCTGTCGTCGACCTCGACGCAGCAGCCGGCGCTGGCTCCGTATATGCAAGTCGCGGCGCCACGGGAAGACCGGTCCATCGTCGCCGCTGCAGGTGGCCTTGCAGCGTTGGGCAGCAGCGCCATCATGGAGGAACTCCCTGCCGAGACCGGTACGTTTTCATTGACCCTCGCGTTCTCTGCGAAAGGATGCTGACATCTGCGCTGGTCCTCTTCTCCAGCGAGGCACTTCGACCGCGATCCAGAGACCAACGAAGTGCTCTGGTTTGGGGCGCCGCCCGTGGACATCGTGCACACCCCTCCACCGCAGTACAGCCTGAAATACCTGGCGTTCCTGGCCCGCAAGCGAAAGGCGGCGCTGCAGGGCGACCAGGCGCACCCCATGGACGTCGACGGCGAGGCTCCCGCGCCGAAGCGCAGGAAGATGCCCCCGACTGCGACGGAGACGTTGGAGGCGCTGCTGAAGGAGCACGGGCTGTGGAACTGACGTGGTTTCGCATATCATTATTCTATCTACGTACGTGTGTTTTGTTCTCTCTTACTTACTGCTTTGGCAGTAGGCCCTGCGATGACCGTCGGTGCATGCGGCCAGTGTTGGACCGGTTCGTGATTGCTGCCCCCCGGGTGCGGCACGGCAGGACATTCGTGATGGGTAATCCCCGTCCGTCGGACCTCGGTATGTAGAGGCTGGAGGCAATTGGACGGCACTGGAACAGACCATAGCGCCATTTCGCCCCGTTGCGACCGATGGCACGTATGGCTTGAGACTATCGAACGGCTCGTATGTCAGTCATACGCGTCTGCAGCCACGCGATCTATGTACACTATCACAGTGTCTTGAAGTCTCTCGGACCTCCATGTCTTACCAGCTGGTCGCTGCCGTCGCCCATAATGGAGAGATTGATGGCTTCAAGCCTCCGCTGCCGGAGGCCTTTCGACAAGGGTCAAGAACATGGACCCGACGACTCAATAACGGTGGGTTCTATGTGAGCGGTGGTGGTGGATACACTGAGCGGTGGGCGACACTAGTACAAGTTATGCAACAGGAAGTGAGTAGTGTGTTTGGCGATCTGCAAGCCAGGTATAGGTCTAATGACGCCTATAGTTCCGGGACCAGCCTAGTGAAATCGGCACGCCATGCCCATCTGCGCGATCTTCTCCAGCTCGGCCTCAGTCAGACCAAGGCCCAAGGGTGGCTGCGCCATGAGGAGCGCATACTCGCCCAGCAATGAGTTGCGGAAGGGCAGGATATCGTCCGTCTGTAGCAAACACGACATTCAGCACGCACACACCCCGAGGCGGCTGCGCCGGGACGACGACTCACGCATATCGCGATCGGGTGGTTGTGTCCCAGGTAGTAGCGGATATGGTGCGCGTCCAGGGTCGGCACAGTCTTAGTGATTAGGTTGGATGAAAGGCAAAGCTCGATGGGGATCTCCTCGGTGTGCACGATCTTCTTCGCGGCTTCGTCGAGGAATGTCGCGTGTCCAAGTCTGTCGGGCTTGAAAGACAGGAGGAGGAGTGTCTCCTCCGCAGGACACTCTGCCACCTGCATATGTAGCTCTTCGGTCAGCATCCTGCCGACCAGCACGCGGACCGCCTACCTCGGCAATGTGGAGCGTGACTTTGAGACCGGCCTCCTTCGCACGGCGGAAGTGCTGCTCGAAATCGGCCATGTTCCCTGCCTGATGAAACAATTCAAGCAGCCAGAAACCACGACGGCGAGACAGCAGGAACCGTCCTGACCTTGATCTCTCCGCACAAGTCAACGCCGACGATCCGCCGACCCGCATTGCGCAGGCTAACAGCGCATTCAATACACTCCGCGGCTGCGCGTGCGTCCATCCTGCGGTCCAGACTCACAATCAAAGCAGCGCGCTCGGGCGGGTACTGCTCTACCTCGTCAAGCACGGTCTCGACGTACTGCCTGCGAGTCATAGCGGCCGTCTCGCGTGGAGTGCTGCGGAGCTCGAGGTAGGCTGCCTGCGGGTAGCCGTCCTTGTCTGAAAGGAAGTGCTCGAGGACCGCACGAGCGGCGCGTCGGAGGGCGGGCGTGTTGGAGGTGAGTGCATAGATGGCGGGGAAGAGGGCGAAGAATTCGTGGCAGTTCTCGAGCTGGATGCCGTCTTGGAGGGTTTGGATGCCTGAGCGGACGACCTCTGGGAGAACGGTGGCTGTCCGATCGGTTGATGAAGCCCGGTAATACTCGCTGGCAAGCTCCTGGAGGAGGTTCAATGGGATCGAGCCGTTGAGGTGTGCGTGGAGCTCGGCTTTTGGGAGTTTCTGTAGGAATTCGACCTGTGAAGGTGTTAAGCTCTTGAGAGCTTCCGCGCAGTAGCCAGTGATGTCCTGAGACATGCTGAAAGCTGTGGTGACTGGGATGAACCTGAAGGCGTTGAGATGTTGCAAGACCAGCGCAGTCCTTCGGAAAGAGATCGTTCTTCTTGTACCGGCCAATATAAACGGCGAGCCGTCGAATGACTCACTGGGGTACAAGGCGGGAGTCGGGACCGCTGTATTCGTTGGTATTGGTCAGTCACAGAAGAGGCCGGTGGTTAGTGTCGTGCGTTGCCGTTCTTACTCAAAGTTACTTCCGAGACATTTGATCTGTGAAGCGCCGGATGTCCGGCCCGCATCCCTGTTTCTCTTGAGCGGTGACTCTCCTCCTGCTCCGACTCGTCGCCTCGCTCTCTACCTGGCGCACACCCTGTTCGCGAAACATGATTGGCCCTGACCTGCCCCCGCATCTGTTGGCCCAGTCCTCGTCACATCCAGAAGACGACAACTCCGACTCGGATATAGGGCCTGCACCACCCATCGGGCCCATCATTCCTCCTTCTGTCTCTGTCTCTCAGAAGCCTCCGCCTGCCGAGGAGGAAGAGGACGATGAGGATGACTATGCACCTGCTCTGCCGCCAGAACTCGCTGCTGCTCGAGCCTCTACTTCGAAGAAAGTCCTTGGCCCAGCCTTCCCTCCGTCTGTAGCTGGGCCTTATTACGGCGACGATGATGACGACGACGATGTCGGACCGAGACCGCTGCCCGCAGGCTATGTGATTGAGGAGAAGGACGGCGTGCAAGAGTTCTTGGAGCGGGAGGAGCGGAGACGGAAGCAGCTCGAGGTACGTCCCACCATTCCTGATGGTGGTCTTCAGCTATGTACTCACTGTTCGGTAGGAAGCTTCCAAGCCCAAAGCACCACAACGAGAAGAGTGGATGCTGGTCCCTCCTTCATCGTCCGACCTTCTAGCATGTAAGTCTGCCAGTGCATTCATCGTGCACGAAGCTTAGCAATCGCTGTGTGCAGCTATCGACCCCACAAAGTTGACACGCCCACGCAAGTTTGCACCCACTGCCAAAACCGCACGCGACGCGGATAATTCGCTGTGGACAGAGACTCCCGCAGAGCGACAGCAGCGCATAGCAGACGAAGTCGCGGGCAAGCGCAGGCGTGCTACTGACGTTGAGCCAGAGGATACCAGCGCCGATGCTCGGAAGCGACGGAAGTACGAAGAGGAGGTGCGGCGCGGCGTCGAGCAGCACACGGTACGTACAGGTGCACTTGAACGGTATCGCCGTTGCTCATGTTGCCTGAAATGACAGAAGAAGACTCGTGGCCCAGCGCTCCTCAAGCAGCACGAGCATATGTCGACTGCAGACGAGGCTGAGAAGAAGCGCAAGGGCGACGAGGACGAGCCACCCGCGTTCTGGGACCACGGTCGCGACATGGGTATCGGCGGGAGACTCATGGACGACAAGACGCGTAACAAGTTCATCTCCGAGGCGAAGGGTTTGGGTGACAGGTTTGGGTCTGGCAAGAGCGGAGGATTCCTATGATTGTTCGTCGTATTGCGTCCTCCTCTTTGACTGTAGTAATGTGTAGCTCTTCTGGACCCGAGACCACACTCTCAGTCGTATACTACTATGCCGCGTGTTCTATATCATGCGCGTGCGTTGGGATTGGCGGGAGGACAAGTGATGTTGCCGACAGAGGCACGCGGGGAACGCTAAACATGCGCGCCGGACCGGGGAATGCGGGGTAACCGGTCGCGGCTATATCCTCTCTCGCACCTCCGCACTCACCTCTCTCCCCGACCACCGTGTCTACCTCCTCCTCCTCCCTCCTCGTCTCCTTCTACGACCCAGTACAAGATGGCCGATCGTCTCGCGCAGGTTGCTGGCCACCTCTCGGCCTCGTATCCCCGCGGCCTTCTCGCGGGTGAGGTCGCAATCATCACCGGTATGTTGCCCTCTTCCAGCTTGCAGACTCGCGCATTCCGGATCTACGCGACTCTATCCAACACGTCTTTGCAAATGAGAAGAGCTCGCTGACCCTGACCTTGTGCCTGCCAATTCCCAGGTGCTGCCCAGGTATGCTTCGTCCAGCGCCTTGTGCCATGACGGCATCACCGTTTCCAAGACTCACTGCACCGCCGTAGGGTATTGGCCGGAGCGTCGCGCTGCTCTTCGCGAAGGAGGGCGCAAAGGTTGTCGTTACCGAGTACGTGTTCCCTTGTTGCAGCGTTGAGACTTGCGTCTGACCGTTCCCCGTACATCTTCACGTGATTGTGTCGCAACTGCAGTCTTGACGAGAAGAAGGCGCAACTCGTCGTCGACGAGATCAAGCTTGCTGGCGGCGACGCGCTCGCTGTCGGCGGAGACGTCTCCGCAGACGACTTCCCCGAGAAGGTCATCTCCGCGACGATCAAGTACGTCCCCTTCTCTCCGGCGAGCGCGGTCCTCCGCCCGACCGTTTCCCCAGAACGTTCTGACCCTCCTATGCGCGCAGGAAGTTCGGCAAGATCAACCACATCGTGAACAACGCCGGCTTCACGTACGACCGCATGCTGCACACGACGCCCGACGACGCGTGGGACATCATCATGCGCGTCCACGTCCGTGCGCCCTTCCGCCTCATCCGTGCTGCGGCCCCGCATATGCGTATCAAGGTTCGTGCGCCCGTGTGGCCTGTGTGCGCGCATCCTGTCCTCCGTTCTGACGACGGCAATCCAGGGCAACACCGAGAACCGGTCGGTGATTAATGTCTCGTCGACGTCGGGCCTGCACGGGAACGTCGGGCAGGCGAACTACGCCGCGGCGAAGGCTGCCGTCATCGGTCTCACCAAGACCCTGTGCAAGGAGTGGGGTGCGTTCGGCGTCCGTGCAAACACCGTCGCGTTCGGCTTGGTCCAGACGCGGTACGTACTGCCTTCTTCTTTCTCTTCGAACGTCCGCTGCGCTCATCTTGCTGACTTGACTCGACTGTCGAAGGTTGACGGCTGCTAAGGAGGAGGGTGCGGCGATTGAGATCGACGGCAAGAAGGTTGCGCTTGGTATTCCTGGCGGTGGCAACAGCAACGTCAACAAGTTCGCGCTGATCCCTCTCGGCCGCGGAGCAACGCCCGACGAGGCTGCCGGCGGTGTCCTCTTGTAAGTTATCTCCCTCGCCTTGGGCTTGCGAAGTACTGAGGTTGATCTTATACAGCTTGGCCTCACCGCTTGCGTCTTTCGTCTCCGGACACACGCTCGAGGTTACCGGTGGTGCGGGGATCTAAGTGCCTGGGTTCTGCTGGAGCAT
This sequence comes from Polyporus arcularius HHB13444, assembly GCA_004369055.1. Taxonomy (NCBI): domain Eukaryota; kingdom Fungi; phylum Basidiomycota; class Agaricomycetes; order Polyporales; family Polyporaceae; genus Polyporus; species Polyporus arcularius. The sequence continues at coordinate 27,899 of ML211289.1, forward strand.
CTATCTGTTCACCGACAACATACTGGACGGTTCGGCATGTACACTGTATTGTACGCACAAATTTGGGATATCTACCACCGGCGGGTGGACATTTCACGCGGCGGGAATTTCCATGATTCATCTCCCTGTGCCGTCCTTCTCGGAAAGCATGCTGCGGAAGCGGCTGTGGTTTGACGTCAGGTCGCCAGACAAGGTCAGATATATAGACCGCGAACGCTGGATAGATCGAACCCAAGCATCAGAGAACACCGACGGCCCTGCGTTGTCGATGCCGCCGTATACCACGGAGGATTGTCCTCCGGAGAGGCCGTCATAGCTCCGAAGATCCATCTTCCTCAGCCTGTGCAGGACGAGGAGAACACAGGGCGCCGACCGTGAGTTCTAGTTCAAACATGAGCTGAGCGAGACGCGCTGCGCGGACGCTACATACGCTCGGGAGTCGGTCGCTCCGACCAAAGGTACTCAGGTGACGATAGCGTGCACCACAATTCGTGTACTCTCACTACTGGGCGCGTGGATTGGCCTCGGGAGACTAGGCGAGCTTACGACACATCAAGATCAGTACCATGGTCTATGAAGCTTGAAGCTTGAACACTCGTGAGGCCGGTCTGTACTCGTACGGGCACATACGGGGACGGCACACCCCTGCCCAGCACCAGCTGCACAAGGGCGATCATGATGCCAACGGGCGACATGGACGGATAGATGGACAAGAGCGAACATGGGCTTGGATCGGCATACACTCGTCGCTCTTGTCCATGTGCATCGCGAAATAAGGCACTCGCACGAGTCCGAATCGGAGTCGGAGAGAAGACGCAGAACGCGGGGCCGTAGGAGGCCGTAGGAGGCCGTAGGCCAAGGATACTTACGCACACGGCCATCAGGGAATTCTCGAAGACGAGCTGCGCCGCGCACCGGGAAAGGGATCGCAGGAATGCGCGGACTATATGTGGACCTCGGCTTCGACGGCGTGGTATCACTCGGCCTTGCGCTCGCGCGTCGGGCCACTCTTCTGCTGTCCGTCTGTCCGGGCACAGGCACACGGGACTGGCAGACTGGCAGTTGTGCGATCGGGCGTAGTCTGCGGGGAGCTTCGAACGTCCACGGCTGCTCAGGGTCAGGCATAGAAGACGGGAGAAGACGTACTCGACGGAGCTTGTGGGGCGGTACCTAACCTTGAGTACCGAATTTGGGATCTCGGCCGCAGGCGCGCAAGAGTGTGAGGGACGTTGTTGGTGAACAGACTCCTGGGATATACTGTACAGAGGTGGCCAGTGATGGAGGAGACGAGAAGTGGGGGAAACGGCGACGAGTGGTATAGGGACGATGGTGCATAGCAACACGAGAACAATGGCGCAAACGTAAACACAGACGCAATGGCAAACGGGAGGAGGGTCCACCCGCATAATGATAACATCAGCGCATGGTGCAGTTCCGGACGAGCATGAGAGACATTATTTGGCGGAGTAAGTAAGAAGGGTGGGGCAAGAGAGGTGCGGCGAGGGGTGACGAAGGGGACAAATGGATATACAACGTGAATGCGGTAATGAAGACGAATGCAAGAGCGGAGAAGACGTGGTACGGATGCTGAAGAGAGTGCGGGACGGTAGTGGCATGGGTACAAATGAAGGATGGGGCGTAACAACATGTTATGAAACAAGACGACGGCGGTGTCGATGTCGTGGTGGGTGCAGGTGCGAATGAGAAGAGAAGAAAGAAAGGTGCGAACCGAGTAGATGCGGGCGCGGCGGGTCGCCCGCGCACCGACCGACCACTGACGTCTACTGTGGCGCAAATGCTTCCGAGCGCATGCGTGGATGAGTTCCACAAAGTTGTGAGCGCGCGGCGCGTCAATTGAAGTCCCCTGGGCCTGGCTCGCGACTCGCCGCCCCGAATATTGAGGCAGAATTGAGGTGTCCGGTCGCGTGGGGGACTGAGAGTTCCGCAGGCTGCCAAGGCGTCGTTTGCTGACGCCACCGATCACAACATTATTTCGCGGATCTGCGACAATGACATTGCACAGCGCGGAGGGGAGAAGGAGTTATTGTCAGCGTGGGCGACAGGAGAAGAGAAGGCGGAGGCGGATGGCCACGTGGAGGGACCGAGGAAGGTATATATAGGGAGGGGGAAGGGGGGAACTCACATTCTTGCTGATGATCGTGCTGCAGGGCGCGGGCGCGAGTTTGTTTCATGCAGCGCGGTTTCCAATCGCGGGTTCGAGAGAAGGCCGGGATGCGTCCGTTGAGGGACCGAGGGCCATCAACCGGAACGGGTTTTGAAGAGACGCGCGCGGGGCAAGACCGGCGGGACATCGTCGGAACCAGACATAAAACAGAGAGAGCGGCATGATGAGTTACAGCTGTCAGACGTTGCGAGGCAAAAACACAAAGGCGAAAGCGAGGATCGGGAAAGCAAAAATGTGCCGCGGTGTGAAGGAAAGCGTGCTGAATAGGAAAGCGTGTCGGGTCGTGGGGAGGGGGAACGCCAGTCATAAATCCGCCGAAGCAGCGTACACACACAACATGTAATAGATATTAGAACAATAAAAAGGAGGCGCCAGAGCGACACTAGATCAGTGCGGCCGTTTCAAGGCTCGTTCGCAGTATGATGCTGGATGAGGACCGCGCGGACCGTAAGCGCAATGTGGTTGATGGACGGTGGTCCAAAGAAGGCAAAAGGTTGAAGGGGTGGGGTGGAAAAGGAAGGAAGGACTCACTCTGGATAAACGCTGTCAGCAAACCATGGGGACGGATAGCACTGCGGACGTACCTTCTACTGCAGCCATTACCACTCGGAGCATGACCGTATCCGTCGCAGTCGTCGTGCTTGGAAATGGTCAGTCAATATGTGGTCGCCACGAAGGTGTGGTCGAGGCTAATTGAGAAGGACGAGGCAGACGACGTACTGGATATAGATCTCCCTCTCCTTCGCGTTCGCCTTCTGGGCCAGTCTTGCGAATCGTTTCTTGAAGTATTCGCGACCAGCCTTGGCATCGCCCGGCTCGCCATCATAATCCTAAAGGACGTCATCAGCGCGAAGCCAAGCAACACGACACGACGTGCACTGCACGTACGGGGAAGAAGTTCCTGATGTCTGAATGTTGAACTTTCTTCTCGAAGAGGTCGTTCTTGTTGAGGAAGAGGATCTACGAGCAGGTGTAAGACGACGTATGAAGATCCCCAGACAGGCTGTACACGACGAACAATTGACGTCTGCTTAAACCACTGTGAATGGCATATTGAATCCCAAATCGTCATAGCGTCCTGCATTTGGTTCTACAACGCCCCAATCAGCATCGCCACGGGCAGAGATCGACCGGCCGCACGTACCGCGTCCTTATCCTCCACCAGACACTGGTCGAAGCCGCTCAAGCTGACCAGGAACAATATACTCGTGACGTCCTGGAAACAGTGGATCCATTTCCGTCGCTCGCTCTTCTGACCGCCGACGTCGACCATGAGCATGTCATGATCGCGAAGGGTGAAGACCGTCTCCGTGATACCGATGGTCCGTGCGCGGGCGTGGACGATGTCCTGCTCGTTAGGAACGTATGCGGGGTCGAATAACCGGTCGAGGTCGGAGAAGTAGTAATTCAGACTGTTCGCAGCGGCCGGACGTCATCGGCGCAGCTCGACCGCTGTTAGACGGGAAGACTCACTTTTCCGGAAGGGCTGCCTCGTTACCTCGCGCATATGCGGCCTGAACCTGAGGGTCTTCCCATAGCTTCTTGAGAGCCTCATAATACTCCTGGGGGTATGGCTCGCCATCCTTGATGTCGGACGCATCCTCGATCAAGGGCACGAGATGATGGTTCTCCGGCGAAACCTCGAGCTCCATGTCCTCCATGGCGTCGATGACATACTTGAGACCGTGGGTCAGATTGTTAAAGACGAGCTGGCGGTAGGACTCGATCTCTTGTGAGGAGAAGGGGACGCGGTGGATGAGACGCATCTGCTTGAGGATGGTGGACTTGCCGGAGTCTCCAGAGCCGAGGAGCAAGACCTGGGAGGCCTTGAGCCTCAGGGCGACGGTGGGATGGGACATGCAGGGTGGAGACGCACCTTAACCTGCTTCTGCAGCTTAAGCTTGGCCTGCAGGGACGACATTAGATGTCAGTGGGGGTACGCGGGTGAGAAGATAGCCACGCACCTCCTTGAGACTCTTTTCTGCCTCCCTATGAAGCCGCTTGTCCTCGTCGCTGATTTCGACGCTGCCGGAAGACATACACGCACCCATGGCTGGAAAGGGGGAAGGGGAAGATGGAAAAGAACGGAAGGTGGGAAAGTGGAGATGGGCGGGCTGTGGCAAGCCTACGAGGCCGGAGAAGGCGTCAAGAAGCAGGAGCTGCCAGTCGAAGATCAGGCGGCAGGATGATGAGAACAATTGGGTGGGCGTCGCTGTCAGAGTGCGCGCGGGTGTGGACGACGGGGAGACTCACGACGAAAGGAGCGACGACTGGCGGGGCAAACGGTAACGAAAGAGATATACAGCACTCATCCCAGCCCTGCCCGCCTTCATCGACTCCGTGGATCTCGCCTCCTCAATCGGAGCCCGAACTGCGTTGACACCCGCTTAATGCCAGTCAGTAACCGTTGAATGGGCGGTACACGCGGCGCTCGAAAGTTGGGGATTGATCTGAGCGGTGCCCTGACCGACGCCTTCGATCGTCCAGTATGTTATTCCCGTGCCACATTGTGTGTCCCCGGGCCATGTCCTCCTCCCCGCAATCGAGCCTTCGCCGCACGCAGGCTTACCCAGTTCGAGGCGGGGTCACTCGCTCACACGTCCGCGTGTCGTGCTGTCCTCATCTTCGCAACGCTCGCTTACCCTCTGACGTTCGCAGCTCTGCCTGTGCTGATCCGGCGTACTATAATTGTCGGCAAACGACCCTAGTGCATGTTCGTTGCCCCAATCGCCAAGAACCGCTCCCCGCGGCCTCCGCTACTCGGTAACTTGACGGCCGTCTCTGTTCTCCTCCAGTCCGGCTTATATCATTCGACATGTCGTTCCTAGACATCTGCCAATTTAATCATCTAACCAGTCCACAACCAGTGATGTCAGACGGACACTGCGCGCACACACATGAGACAGCGCAGAACAGCGCATAGACACTCTTCATCTGTCGTCTGTCGGGTTCGCAATCATCGCAGCAAACATGCATCACGCTTCTCCTGGTCCTGGGGTCGCCGCGTGTGTCTTCCGTGTCGACGCTGCACCGTGCGGGAACCCGGAAAACGTACGACAACCCGGCCTGACCTATGTTGTGGTCAGTCTCCTCAGCATCACGTGTACGAACATACGCGCAGTGTCTCGCACGTCACTATGTGAGCTCCATCTTTTCTGTTCGCAAAGCCCTCGGGTGCATACCCGGCGGAGGTACGCGGGAAGCGAAAATATGCACTCATATGTCATATCCCGGTCGACCGAGCGGGCGCGGTTCAGACTGTGTCACTGTCGAACCTGGGCCTGAGCGACCATTCATGATCAGTGACAGTATATGAGGTGAGTACCAATGCGCATTCTATGAGTTCTGAGAACCGAGACGGGTCCCGATGCATGAGACTGTACGGACATAGCAAGTTCGCATTCCATACGTGGACTTCTGCCCCGCGGATTCGCTGTGCATTGACTGCTTCGATTGACCAGGTCGGTGCAACGAAGTAATCGCCGATGTATGCAGCTTCCAGAATCGGAAGATCCCGGTGGACATCCTGTATCTCGCCAACATTTGATGCTTGCAGAGTTTTGTCCGTGTCAGAACCCCGTGGCACGGGAGCCCTGAGGCCTCAGTCTTGACTGTAGCCCGTTGCATCCTTCATTTAGTGCTACGCACATCGGCGAAAATACTTACTCACGATCTCGCCACATGCTGGATCTCATAATGGCTGATACAAATTGAATGCACGCAGCCCTGCATATGAAGTTGATATGAAGACCATCTACATGCAAGGCTCTTCGACAGCCCGCAAGGCTCTCCGACATCGCACAGGAGCTCGGACCTCTGACTTTGGCCGGCTGCTGTACTCTCTAACTTCCGAGCGACGCTCGTGCGCATATACCCACCGACGACTCGCCGCGAAGGACCGTGACCCAGAAAAATTGCTGGGCGAGCGGCGCCTTGCATTGTTCCGGCTTCGGGCAGACAATGTGGCAGACAATGTGAGTAAGTGCGTCACGATGCCTGCTCCTGCAGTCTCCCGCTGAGTTCGATCCGCGTCTGTCAGCACAGGGATTAGCGTCTGACGTAGCAAGGTGCTGTACGAGAGTCTGTTTCCTCCTCTTCCTCCGGCGTCGTAGCGCTGATAGTCGTATGTCGACCTGTGCGGGAGCCTATTACTACAGTACTACTCAGCGTTTCGCCGACGGCGGCTTGGCTGCCCACATGAATGGTCAATCTTCAAGATGATGATGCCAGCGATGAGCCTCCTCTGAAACTCGTCAGTGCTGCTGAGCTGGTGATCCGCCGACCGCCGACTGCCGAGGGACGAGCGTCCCGCTGGTCATCATGAAAATATACGCATGCACGCAAGCATCAGAGATGCGTAGCGGGAGATGCGAATGTTGCGAAAGGCAGTTGCGATGATTGCCCCGCGTGGCATTCGGGCTTCCGAGAAATCGCGATGCCACAGTGACTGCTACACGACATCATACTGCACATGAGCCAGCTATGGCTACCCACAGAAACACAACTCTATGATAAAGTCAAGGTAGGATACTTACTTTCTGCGTACGTCTTTCCCTGCCAGCTGACGCGAGTCTGAACGTTGAACGTTTGAACCACCAAGCCGTCGTTCCTACTGGTGGCGATGCATGCGCTCCACCTAACCGAATATGGACATGCGCCCCTCGGACCGGGAGCAGCCCTTTCAGCTCTCTGAGGTACTTACATACGACTTGCATACGACGATCGGATGGACAGACCGCTCTCGAGTGGCAATAGTGAACAAACACATGACTGTCATGTGGCATGCGCCCTCGCCGTGGCGATCCTGCCACCGTCTGCCTGGCAGCTGGCTTGGCCGAGGCTTGTTAACCTCCAAGTCCACGGGCAGTGTGTACCATCAAAGTTGCAAATCGCAAACACAGTCGAGCACATATGTAATCTGCTGTACTACAGTGACGCATGCGGGGCTCCGCGCGGGAGGCGATCACTCGTGAATATTGCATGGCGCATTCGGGGCCACCAAACCAAGCTGAACATCGGGGCTCTCGACCGACCGGCGACCAAACCGCGCGGGCGATATTGCGGGTCTGATGCGTGCCACTTGGTCGATCTACTAAGCCATAGCTGGTACTTACCGACTGCCATCTCGTGGCGACGCCACCACAGGGGCGATGTCCGGGGCCGCCACCGTTAGCCACCATGTGGGGACCGAGACGGGTGCAAGCTTGGCGCAGCCGGTACTGGTAAGTTGAAGTTCACGAATAAGCTCGTGGGGCAGTGACCAGGACGAATATGTAGGGAGAGCGCGAGTGTGTCCGAAGCTCACGACAACTATGAAGTGCGAGAGATCCACTGAAGCACTTTGTGAGCGCAAACCTCACGCCGGTCCAAGAGTTCGAGTATCGGCGTCGGCAACGAAGGCCGACACTCTGACCTTAGACCAAGTTGAAGTCAGTTATCACGCGCAAACGTACGGCGGAACCATGCGAGACTGGACGTCAACCAGGAGATGATTTGGAGGAGCCGCCGCACGTCAGCACGTCAGCCACCATCTGCACCTCCGAACCCATGAGCTGGGCGGAGTCGGCGCTTTCGTGGGCGCGACATGTTGTGCATCGCGACGGGATGGAGGCGGAGGCAGGTGCGTTTGGAAGAAGAGTGTATGCGCGTCCTGGTTGTTACCCTGCAGAAGACAAGGCTCAGTCCGGAGTCCCATAATGGAGGTGTCTGTTATTGCGCACCGATTGACAAGGTCGCGATCGGCTGGCGGGATGGCCGACGGTCTGGCCCACAAAGCGACTGCATGTGATCATGCACATACGGTCCTGGCCGGATAGAGTCGTGGTCGAACGCATACGAGGTCGAGTATAAACCAGGAGCATTTGAAGGAGACGAGGCCGAGAAACCGAGCCTATGTTACATACAGGGCCGTAGAAAAGGGACAACGATAAAAAAGCCCGCGAAACCAGCAGTGACGAGCCCGGCGGTACCTCCAGTACAAGAGCGACAAAGCGTGAACAAAACGTGCGTCATATGATATGGTACAGTGCGATGGAAACAACGGGACGGGGAGAAACAGGTAGGTATATGGGTGGAAAGGAAAGAGGTGAGACTGCGCGGGCTCGTCTGGCGGTAGACATAACCTACAGGCTCATGGGCGTACCGGACATCCCGCTTATGCCCTTGAGCACCTGCGAAGAGGCACGGAAGATGCTTGCGGGGAGCGCCTTGAGGGGGCTTCTGCGCGCCGCTGAGGGCGAATCAAGCGTAAAACCTGGTCGCGTGTGCTCGAGGCGAGGCGAGGACGAAGGGGAAGAGGAAGGCGAATCTAGGGAGATACCGCGCGCGTGACCGGGATAGTGGGCCGGAAAGTATGAGGTTGTATACTCCTTTTCTAACACTGGCGCAGGCGGTGTCAAAGATGGCGGGGAAGAAGAAAGGGTGTCGTCGACGATCTCAAGCATGGAGTTCTCCGGTCCAGGTGACGGGGTTCGCGGCGAGATAGGGATGGGGGCTGATTTCGCCACGGCAGCGGTACGGACAGCGTGAACGATGGGGGTGGATGGCAAGTTCGTGGTCGATCCCAGAGGGCTGGATATGGGCGTGCGTCGCGGCGAAGGCCTGAGCTCGTCTTCTTCCAATATGGGCGGCGAGAGAGCGCACGGACGAAGATCCGGCAGCACTCTGGCGCAGCTCGGATAGACTGCATCAGGGAGAGACAGCGCGCGGCGGAGAGGGAAATCTTCCATCTGTTGACTGGGGCTCACGTTTGCGATGTGCATCGCAGCGGTGAGCGCGGTGAGAGGATCGATCTCGGTAGACTTGCGGCGCTGCTCGACTTCGTCCACTGCTACAATCGCATCGAACCCAGGCATAGCGTCTCGCACGCAGTGGCGGCTGCGCGAGGGAGTATGGGCGTCGGAGACAGATCTACGCCGACGGCTTGCACCGCGCGAGAAGTGAACCTCCCAGTGGTCGCCCTCCTTCATGCACTTGTCAATAGAGTGATAGCACTGAGGACAACAACTGCGCAGCGGCACAGTAACTGCATCTGCCTGCACAGGTGCGGGAAGGGACGCTCGTCTTGGGCGACCGCGATGCGGGGGAATAGCATGAGAGGCGGTGGAGGTAGAAGATTCGGCCTGTACGAGACAGGAGACGAGTGGTCTGTGCGCCGCGTCGCGGGAAGGAGAGCGGACTTTGGTCGTGATGCTGTTGTGACGGAGCATGTCGGTTCCAATTCTAAATGCAGCATGAGGCAGAGGCGGGAGAAACGGACCTCGGAACTGAAACTTTGAGGACTACCGGGGCCTCGTCCTCAGACTCAGAGACTACAGAGGGGTCTCGTTTGCGCTTCCATAGCGGAAGGCTGTAGGATTTTGTGACGAGGCGGGGCAGCCTTGAAATGTGTACTGGGTCGGGGATGAGGACACATTCCTGCTCGAAGCGGACCTTGGGGGTTGCTGGTGCATCGAGCGAGTCCGAGTCCGAGGTGGTCGCGGTCGAGAGGGAGACGAAGGACGGGGAGAGAGGGACGGCGGCGGACATGATGGGAGAAGGAGAGCAGGCTTGGGACTCTCGCGGTGGGAGAGGACTGCACACTAAATTGACGACTTCCCGGTCACAAGGGCCTCGCCCCGCTTTCCTTCCTCGGCCTGGCTCTCCTCCTGATCACACGTGACCGCGTCCCGTCGGTTCCTCTCCCTTGGCTCCTCCTCTCGCCGCAGTCCTATTAGCCCGCAACCTTGCCTGCAACAGCCCTGCGTGCTCAGACAGCCAGCCATTGCCCTCGAGGTGCGCTCAGCACGGCCCTTGCCCGCCCACTGCTCGCGGAGGCATCTTCGAAGCACCTCCGGGCGGTATCCAGGCACATAGTCTAGACACCGGGCGCGACCACACTGGACGCCTCCCGCAAATTCACGTCACAAAACAACATGCTCACCGCTCGCTTTCCCGACAACAACAATCTTCCGTGGACCGTAGAATGATCGTGCACAGCCTATTGTACAGAGTAGCCTACACATACTTACAGCAGCCGTCACCCGCACTCACCGACAGCAGTCGTGTGCACCGTGAACCAGTATGAAATGACGGCTCAAACATGGACGCAAACAACAGCAAGGGGCGCCGAGATCGCGCCTCCAACTGACCTCCGCTCAGGCGACGTAGTAGTACTTGTTGATGTCCTCCTCGTCCCGCCGCAGGTAGTCCTGTTCCACCAAGCCCTCGATCCGCTTCTTGATCATAGCGACGTCCGGCACAAAGTGCCTCTTGACCGCCTCGATCGTCGCCGTCTTCAGCTGCTCGTACGTGAGCTCCTTCTTGCCCTTCATGACACGTACTATCGCCGCATCCAGCGCGTGCTTCCTATCGTGCTCGATCGAGCTCTGCGTCCGCTTCGTCTCTTCCGGCTGCACGAGGGCGAGGTCAGTACGTCGGGTTCAGAGAAAGCAACGTGCCCGCGGCGTACCGTCTCTTTGGCTTGGATCGAGTTGATGTGCACCTGGAACCGCGGGTCGGTGAAGTCCGCGTTGAAGTAGAATGTGTCCGTCTTGTTCACATCCTTGCCTAACGGGTGTTTTCTCAGCACACGCTTCTTGCCGCACGCGAGGCTTTGCAGGGTTCGCTGCAGCTCCCCATCGTCTGCGACATACTGGGTGAGCGTTCCACAACAGACGAGAGTGGAAGTGCGACTTACCCAGGCGCGTTTGCTCCTTGATGTCTGCGTAGGAAAGGCCGTCGCCGTCGTTGAAGAGGAGCAGAATGGCGGCCTGATACAGACTGACGGAAAGCTCCTTCTCTCCCGCCTTGAATCGCGCCTTCAGAGTGGCGGTCCCAAGAGCGTGGTCCCAGTCGAGCTTCCGACCTTGGAATTTCTGATGGTAGTAGTTCAAGTACGTCGTCAGGTCATCTTGCATCTGTGCAACGTAGCAATAAGTTGTCCGAATCCAGAGGACAAGAAAGCATGCACGACACGTACCCAGCGAGGAAGGTCGATGTCGGTCCTGCGCGCAGCGAACGGCCACGCGCTGCGCTGCAACACCATGACGTTCATCTTCTGCAACCTCGAGGCATCGCCACGCTTCTCCTCTCCATCCAGGAAGCTTTTCATAATCTCTCGGGAGAGCGTGAGGTCCTTGAACATGTGTTCGCCCATTCCGAACTCAGGGTCGTACTCTGCAAATCGAGAATAGGTCAGTATATCGGCGCATACAGCCAGATAGATGGTCAAGGAACAACAAAAGCTGCTCACTCTCTTGCAGCTTCTTGAGGATAGCCTTCTCAAGGTCGTCGCTCGCGCTCCGTCCGAGGAGTAGCCGTTTCGCAAGCGCACGCTGGTA
>ML211290.1:0-39385 GCA_004369055.1 Polyporus arcularius HHB13444
CCTTTCATATCCTTTGGAGAACCAGGGCTTGCAAACTATTTTGGCACATACACCAGCATACAAGCATCTTGTATGAAGTGGTAAGGGGACTTTCAGTCTCTCGGTAATTGGTACACAATTCGGTCTTTCACGGCGAGCGTCTGTCTAGTAAGTAATCACTTATAAGCTCGGATAAGAAACTGGAGCAAAGGCCGGAGTTGATAGGCGCCAGGCCCTGGTCTGGGCTCCGGAGGCCCGGGACGAGGTGGCTGTGCGGCGGGATGATGGGCCTGAGCGGAGTTTGAAAGGCCACGAAAACCGGGTGGGAGATTAACGTCAAGTATCGAGAGCAGGTGTCTTGCACTGACCGGAAAAACTGGCCGCCGTCGCTCCGAGGCAAACTGACAAAGACGACGCTCCTCCTCACTGGTACTTAGTACTTACTCCCGCGTCGCATACCTAGGCCGAATCGTGCAAGGCCGACCGCTCCGGCTATACAAGTTGTACTGAATGGCACGACTCACTAGGCAGTTCCGACTTTGCGGGTTGCACATGGGGCAATGTACCTTCCGATAATCAGACACCGCCATCTCCAGTCCCGGTTGCCGGTCCTAGCTGAAGTTTTCGTGAACATCGGGGGCGCGATACAACAAACTTCGTGAGTACAGTTGTGGTAAGGAAGGTCTGCGTACGACAGGTACGAAAGGCAGATGGTGGCCCACAGCAAGTTAGAGCAAGAGGAGGATACAGCAGTGAAATATGCGGGCTCTTATACTTACCTGTTACCAAGCCCCACAGCCCTTATAGCTCAGTGGTAGAGCGCGCCACTCGTAATGGTGAGGTCGGTTGTTCAATCCAGCCTGAGGGCAGTGCTGCCTATGAGGAAATATCTTTTGGAGCCAACCCATGAGATCACGACAGATTTCCTCGGCTTCCTGTTCAATATTCAAGCTCAAGAGTCACTAGGGTCGCATCGGTGCACAACAATATTACTTTTTTTACAATGTGTTTGCAACACTTTGTTATGATGCCGCATGTCGACTCAACCATCTGAGCTCGGCAGGCTAGCTGCTTCAAGGCTGCGTTGTTGAGTATACATCAACTTTGAGTCAATACTAGCACTAGGCGTAAGTACTGTTCCCGAGACCTCTCTGATTCGCTTTCCTGGTGGGCAAAATCAACTGGAAGCACGGCGTAAGCAAATGAACCCCACATCCGAGTCCACACTTCGGCGTCAGCTGCTGTCCGAAGGCTCCGAACATTGTAATCAACGCGACTTACCAGTTCCGAGGACCTCGACTCGGACCTCTTAGAACCCACGCCATGGCATTCAGCAGTTGTGTATGCCGTGCGTGCAGGTCGTGCAGAACGCGCCGCCCAGCCCATCCTCGGCGCAACACGCGTACTCCTGTCCGTACGTGGACTTGCAATACGTGTTTGGGAGGGGCAAACCAGGGCCGCCGGCGTTCGCGTTCGTACAGCCGTCGTCGCGGGGGAGGAGCGAACCGTCGACCTCGCGCAGCTCGATCGAGCCGTCGGCGCGGCGGCATTGGTTGCGCTTGAAGGAGGGGTTCGCGGTGCTCGTAAGCGCGAGGGCGAGGACGGCGAAGGTGGTAGTCAGGGATAGGATCTGCATGGCTGGTGATAGCGACGGGAGTTGGTAGTCAAGGGCTGGGGAGCACGGTCGCTGGTGTGGTGCTGAGCTTGAGCTTTGAGGTCGCTGGCTCTGAAAGTTCTCGGAGAATGAGTGCTGGCTTTATACCCCGCGCAAAGCATGGCTTTCGCACTCACCACTTTAGTCGCTGATCAGACAGCGGAAGCTTGCCATCCGCCCGAACACAGCGCCCGACGGCAAGCGAGTGTCTGCGAGTCGAGAGCTGCGAGCATATCATACAGGTGACCAGAGATAACAAATAGATAGTAGACCATTTCATGCTTCAAAGACTAGACGGAGCCGGAGTGTTCGGCTGCAGGGAGTAACGCCGGAGCATTTCAGAGATCCGTCGGCCGGTCTCTGGTGTGCAATTCGGTCGCATGATGAGGATGATAGAGACAGTGAGGGCGTAGTTACCCGTGGTCACAACCGCCAAAAGGAAACAGAGACGGTGAAATACATGCAAGAGTCGCATGCAGCGTCAGGGCCTGAGCGCAAGGCTGGAAGGCCGGATGCAAACTCGGAGCTAAGGAATGCCACGGTAGTCAGTCTTGGCATGGAGAGCACGTAGGGCAGCCAGAAGCTCGATGCTGATGCACCTAAGAGACCGAGTAGCGGATTCCTGGCAGGCTGTGGGAGCAAACACTAGAGGTGACAACGTACTACAGAAGCTACTGAGGGAGTGTCGGAATTGGGACCGAGACCCTAATCCGACATGCGCCTGAGGATGAAGTCGATAGAGGTGAGGTAGCTGAGGTAGCTGCAGTCGGCAGCTTCAGCCTGGGCTCCAGCGCCGGCAGTGAGCAAGTCGGCAACTCTGCAGGTGCTATCGACGACAGACGAGCCGGAGTCGCCAAAACTAGAGAGTGCACCAGACTCGGAGCTTCGAGGCAAGGCGGTGACCTCTTTTGACGTCTGACGGGGCTGGCCGTTGGAGAGGCCGTGGTGAACAAACAGATGGCATGTTGAGCCGCCTCGTCGTAGGCATCCTTTGTCGTGATGGAACTATTTGTGAGATTAATAGATAAATGTGATGTTCGTACTCACCGGGAGTCTCAGCGCTATGCCTGACAGTCGGAGGAGGTTACAAGGAGAAAAGGCGCGGTGACTCGGACGATGTGTCCATTCGGCGTTTCCCGACCGCCTAATTTAGCAACCTAGACGCCAGATATGAACTTGCAGATCGATTCCTTGTTCAAATTCTACCTCGACGTTCATTGGAGCTAGTACTCCGAGCTACATATCTGGCTACACCTTGCTACCTTGACCTAAGATCTACTGCATCTCCTCTTCGACCTTTGAGCTACTACGCTTTGGGCGGTATGGCCAGGAAAATCGACGTGACCTGTAGTTTCCCGTGATCCCACTGCACGAACACTGCTCAGTCATGTCTCAAGATGTCTTGAAAGCAATACGTACCACTTCTCCGGACGAATAGTAGATGTCACCCTTCAGCTTCTCCCAGACCTTCTCGCTCGAATCGGCCTTGACTATGATGAACGACCCGGACAACTTCTCGAGCGCATCGGCGTCGGCAGCCACTGTGCCGTCCGGTAGAAGGGCTCCGCCGGAGACTGCGGTAGAAGGTGAGTTAATTTCTGTGCCAGTGTCTGGAAAGCGGCGGAGCAGAAAACGTAGAACCCGGTGTTGAGCAAACAACGCGTGGAGGTGTGCTCATCATCCATGACGGAAGTGCCGAAGCTGTGGAAGTACACCATTGGTACTCACCGATGTAACCGCCCTGGATGGAGGGAGTGTTGTACTCAATGTGCTGGGTCTTGTACTTCTCGCGTTGCGAGTTTGGAACGTCGGGAGCGACGATGAGGAAGTAACTGTCGCGTGGGCTAGACATGTCTCCTGAGCGCTGGTAGCAGTGGATCGTATGAGCACTGGTGAGAACCGGGCCCTTTGGTGAGCATGCCCTGTCGACGAACTCTTATATGTTTGTGCGCAGAGAACTCGCGATCAGTCGGACATGGCGGTGCTGACTGACTGAGCCAGCCAAGAGGCAGAACCCCGCCCGAGGCCGCCCCCTGAACCGTTCGGGTGTACGTCCCCTCGGTACCGACGAATTCTGTTACTCTTTCGGGATTATGACTGCGAATGTCCTAAGCGATGCTCCTCATGTACGTCCTCGACGCCAACTGACATGGGAGCTTCGGGCATGACTTTAGTAAGCACGTCCACCTTCATTCCCTCGCCCGCTTCTCACATACAACGATAGTCATCACGGTGACCCTCACTGTGCTCCCGGTGCGATGAACGCGAACCATGGCGTGCTCTGGTCTGCTCGTGTGCGCAAGGCGCTTCTCGACCGCTATTCGACCGCCACCACGCATGTAGGATGGAGATGCATCGCACTTTCTTTTCAAGAGTTGGTGACTCCGAGACAAAGGCTTGGACTATCCAAGGTCTCAGAGAACTCCAGGTTCCTTGAGCCGGAGTGACGGAGCGCGGAGGGAGGTGCAAAGGCCACCCTCTCCCAGATCTCTGCCCATGCGCCCGACCCAGAGGCACTATTTTGAGACCTCGACCCTCCAAGCCCCATCAGGCCATGGGCCCTATGCTTGCGGGCGCGCACAGCACGACCTACCGCAGCATCCTTCCGAAGCGCAACGCCTGCTGTATGCTTCTAAAATCAGCACGTTGTCCTCTCGGCTTCTAAGCTTCAACAGGATATCGACCTGCCATTTCAAAGAAGACGTCTTCCCCCAAGCCGAGTATGACGACGCGTGCTCGAACACATGGCAAACGCATGTACTCAGCGCGCCGGTCATATATATATCTCATGATCTCCTTTGCGGGCTCATCGACCAATCCCTCTGCCCTCCGCATCGCTCAGGGTGAGTGGAGATATTTCAACTCGGCGATCATTTTGCAAGAACTGACTCGGTTCACGGACCTTCAAGATGTCACAACAAAAACAGGCGTCATCGACTACCGCAGTAGCGTCTCCCGCGTCCACTCGTCCGGGAAGCAGTACGATTACTGCGGGCACAACGGTACCTACCAAAGCACAGGGCGCTGCAGAGCTTATGGCCACCATGAAGAGGTCGTTGGACTCGTACGGCGTGGGTCTCCCTTCTCTTCACAAACCCTCATCTTGTCTCATTCGCGCGCATGCATCAGGAGACCCTCGAAGCATTGGGAAAGCAGGTACTGGAGACACTAGATGTAGGCTCCGACAGCAAGGTCACCGAGGATGTCGGCGTGTCAGTACCTGTCGTTTCGGCCCCGTCCAAGCGAGCGATGCTGAATCGGATGTATGCAGTCTGCGGCGGCACATGCGCGACATGAACACCAAGCAGGATCAACAACTCCTCGAGATTCAAGGTGAGTAATTCTCACTTGCGCCTTCGCGCTACCAGTGGTATTGAGCCTGGGCGAACTCTCAACAGCGCTTATGAAAGAAGTGCTGGAGAAGGACGTCGTGAACCACCTGACCGAGCTCAGTGAGTATCGATATAGTGTATACGCATGAGCATCTTCTACTTGGAGCTGAATGAAGCGCAGTCGAAAGCGAAGTCATGAAGGACATTGATGCGCTCGTTGACCAGGAAGTCGCTCGCTTGCTGCCGGATTACATCCCCGAGGATCTTCAAGAGGAGCTCCGGAAGGACCAGCGGGAGCTGGAGGAGGTCCAGAAGGCACTGTACAACTCGTGAGTCTCTTACCACTCTCTGGTCTTCATGCCTCGTGAATGTCAGGACTCCGCTTGGTGTCAGCGAGTCACGTCGCGCAAACTCCACCCTGAGGTCGCACCGACTGCACGAGACCGTGCACGATCTGTACAACGTCCACGGCGAGAAGAGTAGCGACTTCCCAAGGACCCTTGGCGAGATGTTCTCCATCTCCCGTGAGTGATCCTAGCCGTCGCGTACCCCAACGGAGCATGATACCTATTACCTGTTCACAGACGAGAAGGCAATCTCCATGATGGAGGAATTCGGTGCGGGTGAACCCAGCGCGTCCCGCGAGCGTAATATCAACCGTCTCATGCAGACATTCGGGATCCAATACCAACTGGTACGTCTTGTCCCACCTCTTCCCTCCCCAATGCGTGCGAGGTGGCTCATAGTGATTCGACGCGACACAATCTACTCAAATGCACTGTATACTCTCACATTCGCTCGCGCACAACTACAAACATGGCTATACACAAACGCAACTACTACCGAAAAACAACACGACCCTACGTCGAAAGGTCTCGACGGGCGCAGGAGCGCAGCCCGTTCCTTGCAGGACGAGTAACGGGCGGTCTGCATGAGTTCCTTCCTGCACATTGCCGTTGATGTTGTCTCATTGCTCTGCCTGGCTTCTTGTTTCATCGTATACGGAAGTTATGTACGAGGATTTGTATCTTTCCCATGTCCGAAGTTAGCGACCGCGTCGTTGTACTTTCCTGTCAGCCGTCGCGTCCGAGGAGAGCATCCATCCGGCATGTCCACATGCAGATGAGTCATTCACTATATCGACAATGCGTCTCGTAGCCTATGGTACGAACGGCCCCGTGGACACGTTGGGTACGACCTACAAGCAAGTTCAGCACTCCGCACCCCGGCATGCAAAAGCAAAGAGCGAAGAGACGACATACATCAATGCACAGCGCTGCGCTAGCGGTACGTTCAGAAGTAGTCGCACGACGTAGTCCCCTCGTTGATCGTGCTCGGGCAGCAGTACGAATGCATCCCGCCCCACTCCACGTTCATGCACCCGTCGGGTGTGATCCAGAAGCCCGCACTGATCGCCGTGACGGGGGACGTGTCCGACTCCCATTTTGCAGTGTAGTCGATCCCGCCACCGACGATCTGGCCGCAGTGCGAGCTGTACGGCCCACCGATGTACGTGGCCCACGAGAACGAGATAGAGGGATAGTGCACGGGGATGGCCTGGTTCCCGTTGTAGTCGTCCTGGCAGGAGATGACGCCCTGGCCGAGGGCGACGGGGATGATGACGGGCAGGATGGTTAGGCGGGTGTAGATGTTCATAGTTATAATCCTTGGATGCGGAGTGAGACAGCGGATTCGGTGCGCTGCGAGACATCGAACAGAAGATGAGGGGGCTTTTATACGGGATGAGTGACCCCGACGGCGTTCGCGAGACCGTGTATATAGGACATGCGTTGGCCTTGGACACAGGTTTCAGCATCCCTGTGGTTGCCTCTGTGGTCAGGGTGGATACGTTAATCCGCCACGGTGAACATTGAAGTAGTTCTGAGGCGCTCCGTGTTTACAAGGAGTTACTGACAACAAGTGAGCCTGACCCTATACAAGGACTTCCAAGCTCGTAACAGACCTCTTCAAGAGCGCACTTCAGTATGGTCTTGGCGGAAGCGGTATCTGATCCCTGTGGTCGACTGTGCCAGAAGACATGAGCTTATCATGGGGAGCAGCCACGTCGCGGGAAGACGTACCTAGTGGCGTATATGTTTCACACTGGAACATCAGGTCTGTTCCTCCATCTCGCCCTTGAAGAGTTTACGGGCGGCAGCGGACCAATAAGAAGAACAAACCGAGATGCATGATAAAATTTGAGCGTATATTCGTCTAGCGGGTATGAGTAACGATACATCTGGTATGTGTAAACGTCAGGGGGTGAGCGGCCGACAGGCACTCTGTACACACCTGTCTCTACTTGGCCTCTCCCATTAGCGAGTTTAAGGTCCGTGCAACGATCCCCACTGCCTCCTGGACACGCTCCCGGTCCTTCTCCCGAACACGCTTCATGATCCGGCCCTCGAACTTGTCGGGGTGGAAGCGCAGCATCGTCTCGCGCAGCTTCTCCTTCCGCTCCTTCGAGGGGTCTGCGCTCGGCGCATCATGCTCGGAGGGCGGAAGGAGGAACAATGAGATGGCCTCGCCTGTGAGGTCTTCAATGCGAACGCGCGCATGCTGCTCGTCTCGCAACGACACGGCTGAAGCCATGACTGGCCAAGGGATGTCTTCGAAGCGCAGCATCTTGTCCTCCGATGCGACACTGGCAGGAGCGAGAAAGGCTTTCCATCGCGTGTCGTAGAGCTCTCGCGCCTCGACCTCACGCATCCGCTCCTTCACACGTTTGCGCATTCTACGCTCCTCTTCCGCCGCGCGCTCCAACCGCCTCGTCTCTTCACGAAGGGCCTTCTCGCGCTCTTCTCGGGCCTTGTGCTCAGCCTGGCGGCGCATTTGCTCTTCGTGCTCCGCCGCATGCTTCTTCCTGGAGGGCCGTATCCTTCAGTTTAAACAAAAGGGAAAGATAGAACAGCACGCACCTCCACATTCCCGCCCTTATCCACTCCGCGTAGTCCTCGTCCTCCATGTGCTGCGGCTGGATGTCCAACTCGTCGTCCATCCGATCCATCCCACCGCCTCTCCATCTCCTCGGAACGTGTGCGTACGAATTCAAGGCAGCCTCGACAGAGTCGAGCCGGTCGTCATCGTCCATCGCACCAAACATCTTCTCTCGGAACCGCTCCTCCTCCACCTGCGCCTTGATGTAGTCGTAGTCGACTTTGTGCGCGCGATGGCTGCCAGAGCCGGACGCTGCAGGCTGAGGGCCGTACTCGGCGTCGCTGTCGTCGAGGGCGTCCCATGAGGGCCCATGGTCGTCGTCCGTGCGTCGCCGCTTCCGTGCGTGGTCATGTTCCGTGTAGTCATCGATGTACTTATCACCACGTTTGGCTGCCTTGCGAGCTGCTTTGCGTGCCTTCCTGAGGTCGCGCTCTGCTTGCTCTGCCGGTGTACGTTTGAGCCGAAGCTTGCTAGACGACATGTCGGCCTGAACACGAGGAGGAGGAGAGTGGGACCGTAACACGGATGCAATGGCAATGTAGTGGTACCGAGGAGGAGGAAACCAATACAGTGGGCACTCAAAATTAGTAAGTAAGCACTTGTAAACCATAGTAAGTAAGCACTTGTGAACCAGTAAAGGCGCCCATTGTTATTCATTAGACGCTATTAGACGGCATACCCTGGCATACCTTACTTAGTACTTACTTACACATACCCCACCTCCTCCCACCTCCTGCCAGTACCTCTGCTCACGTCAAATCTCGCTCGTGCCTGCTCGAGTTTAATGTAGCAAAGTCAGATCTACGATGACCGCCCAGAGAGGGGACGCTAACTGTCGACTCATGTGCGCTTCATCCCTGTCCGAACGCAAGACTCGTCTGGTGACGAGAAACTGCTGAGAATCTGTATCGTTCTCTTGCGAGTGAAGGCTAAGGCTGGATGCATCTCACAGGACGCAAAGGTCATGGCTGAGATTATCATCAACCCATGAATAGTCCAAGACAAGTTGTGAGGAGAGGGATACATCGATCGACTTTGAAGATGTCATTCGTTATGTCGAGACTAGCGGACAACAGTCATTGCTCGTGCAGAGCCGTCATTGTATGGAAGCGATGCTACGGGTGGTAACTATATCGTCAGCTATACCGCGGTGAGAAGTTGGATTTATACTGACGAAACGTACCTCTCAGGTGTAGTTGCACTTGGTGACGGACCCATCGCCTTGGTTGATATGGTCGGTGCAGCACCAGTAGTGGTTCCCGCCTGTCTCGACGTTCATGCAGCCGTCGTTGGTGATCCAAAAATCGGCGCTGATGGTGTTTCCGTTCCCTCCCTCCCAGTCGCTATACCCGTCGGACGGGCGACCGACCATCTGGCCGCAGTCAGTGCTGAACGGCCCGCCGATGTACGTGTCGGTGCCATCGTAGAACTCCGGGTTATGGTAGGGGATGACACCGCCATGTGCGCCGCCGGCGAGGTTGCCGCTGTAGCAGGCGATGACCCCTCCTGCGCGAACGATACCAGGGAGGTGGAGAAAGAGGGCGAGAACGGCGAACATTGGGGTGAGAGCGCGGGTCATGGCGTGAGTAGGATGGACTGTGCTCGAGGTGGTACTCAGGAGTCTGCGTCTCGTTGAGTGAGTCTGCTCGTCGACGGCAGACCTTTTATAGGGCACACCTATGGAGTAGTCGGTCAAGTACTTCTGCCCCGCAAGACTCGAACAACGAACAGGAGCAACCCGGTCACCGGTGGCATCCGGATCGCCCATCCTTTCTCGCGTGGTCAAGGCCGCGTGCACCGTGCGCATGTAGTGCATACCGGCGGGATTCTTGTTCTTGTGCAATTCTGTTCATGGTCATACCAAGGCTGTGATTGTGAGACCGCTGCCATAAGATGCCGCCAAGTCGCGATGGACCGAACTGCTTACACGAGGACATTCGGGTTTCGTTGGATCTGTAGGACCTTGGTAGGACCTGTTGATCGCGCGTGGAAGTAGTAATAAGTAGCAGCACATGGTGGTGCCAGTGACACCTCACGCTGTGTGTGCTGTGCACTGGCCGCCTCATAATGGAAATGCTAGTACACTGGACGCTCGTCGCGGTTTACGAGTCCGAGAGTCGTTGCCGCTATACTCCGATATTGCTTGCCACACGCCCAGGTGACTCGAGTCCGGCACCGCTCACAGGAGGCCGTATTCCAGTTCGAAAGGTTTCTGCGCAGGTCACCCGCAGTACTAAGTACACGGGCATGCATGGGACCAGTGAGACAGCGCGGACTAGCTGTACGGCAAAGCACCTCTTCCACCACTTGCTCAAGGCATTTGAAACAGGGCTGATGACCCTTTCCACTTCAAAGCCGGGGAGCATGACGCATACCTACGTATGTACCCGTACACTCCCATCCACCGTCCTGTCGGGCGAACTCTGAGGTCTCGGAGTGTCTCACAGTGGGATACCGATACCCGAGGCAGTCGAAGCTGCGTCGTCTAGAGAGTCGGGCGAGGTGAACGCTCAGCACCGACTACGACGTTACCACTAGAATCGGATTTCAGGCGGTGCCAAAAGCAACCGACGTCTTTGTTTGCTATACAACAACCCCTCTACAATAATCCTACATTTGGTCCTATGCTGTCAATCAGATTGGTATATTCAGGTTGGCGACGTCAGAGCAAGCGTACCAGATTCTACCGCTAGGTGTAGTTGCACTGGGTGACAGACCCGTCGCCCTGTTTGATGCCGTTCGTGCAGCACCAATAGTGCACCCCACCCGTCTCGACGTTCATGCAACTGTCACTCGTGATCCAGAAGTCCGCGCTGATGCTGCGCCCGCCCGATCCCTCCCAGTTGCTGTACCCGTCGGAGCGGCCGACCATCTCGCCGCAGTCGAGGTTGAACGGCCCGCCGATGTACGTGTCGGTACCGTCGTAGAACTCGGGGTTATGGATGGGGATGTTCCCGACGCCGCCGGCAAGGTGGCTGCTGTAGCAAGCGATGACGCCCCCGGCACGGACAACCGGAAGGGCTAGGAAGAGAGGAACAACGAGGAGCAAAGCGGAGAGTGCCCCAGTCATGATTGATGTGTGATGTGATGTGCTCGCAGATGTGCTGTATGTCGCGCTGAGGGTAGCAGAACGGCGACCGAGATGGGGCTTTTATAGCGTGCTATTAGGTACTCCAGGCGTCCGCGAAATGCATCGGTAGTGTTGAGGAAGGCTGAGACAACCTGGGCCGTCCTGAAAAGCCTCAATTGCAACTTCGAGGCCGTCTGGATGATACGAATTACACATGCATGTGTCTCGAAGCGATATACAATGGTCGGTTTTCCAGACCAGTCCCGGTCCACGGGTTCTCCATGCTGGTTCCTCGGAGGCTTCCAACATGTTCTATTCCGCAGCCGCGGGAACAGTTAGGTGTAGGTGATCAACGAAAATTGAAAGCGCAAACGATTCCGGCCACAAATTCGATTAGATACGCTCTCCCGAGAGGAAACACACCTGGGAAGACGCGTGCACGCCGGGCGTACGGTCATGGTCGTGGTACACTGACATGAGCAGACCTTCGTGATCGCTTTGACCTAGACATACCAGTAATTCAACTTCAGCGAAGACAAGAATCATGACGTTGACTCACACTCGGATATTTCAATCAAACAAGGTTCGGTGTCGGGGTCGTACGGATAGCTTGAGAGCTTCATGGCGACTAGACATGCGCCGGTGGCCCCGGGCGCAGAGCCCCTGACCCTGTAGCCAAGGCTACATGCATGCAGAGCAAGCCAGAGCATACCAGACTGGTAAGTCAGCGCTCGTTATGATACATTGTTCGGTACTCAAACTCGAGTATATGAAGGAAAAGGTTTCCGAAGTCCAGCCTTGAAACCCCGCGGTGGAAGAGAGCGGGATTCGTGTATTCCCCTTCCTTAACCGAGCTACATTACATATCACATACGGTACTCACAGGCTGTGGCACAGCAGGACTCGCTCGCAGTTCGGGTGGAGTTCAAGAAGTCGTCTGCCAGCGGCCACTACGGCGCACACGGAACCTGCCGGCATCAGTGGCAATGCATCCACATATGGCAACGTAGACGCCTGTCAAAGTATCCGCATGGCCCCCACAAGACTGCAGCGTGCACAAATGAAGACTGCACTGACCCACAAGCAGGTCTAGGTGTCTGGAAACGTTGCGGCAGGATATTCTGCGAGACTCTCAATGTGACTAAGACCGTAACGACATTTTCCAAGGCTCTCTACTGCGCTATAACTGACTAAGCCCCGCAGACACCCCCAAATAAGTACTTCTGGAAGCACGAACATCAGTCATGAGCGTAGCAGTCAGCTCTTCCGAGCACCGCTCACCATCCAATTTTCAACGCCCGAGCCAAAGCGGCCCACACGGCCAAGTCAACAATTGTGGACGCCGTGCGTGCAAGTCGTGCAGAATGCTCCCCCAACACCGTCCTCGACGCAGCACGGAGTCGAGCTCCCGAAGGTCTCCTCGCAGTACGAGTTGAGAGCGGGGTCACCCGGGCCTCCGGCATTGGAAAGGTTACACCCCCCGTTGCGCTTCGCGACGACGGGCGCGGACCATTCGCGGATCTCGAGCGTGCCGTCGGCGCGGCGGCACTGACCACGAGCGTGGATGACCTCGGTGGTGGGGCTCGTAGAGACGGCTATGACAGCCGCCAGGAGCGCAGAGGCGAGAGTGAGGAAGCGCATGGCAGGGATGTGGCGGGAGATCGAGGGTTGGGGAGGTATATGGCCTCGTGCAGAGCTGGAGGTCTGTTCGAGCGGGGGGGAGGGTGAGACGTGTTGCCCTACTTTTTTCTGACTGCGAATTACAGGCCTTTTATACCGCTCAAAATGAACGGCAATCAAGGTTGCAGATACACCGAGGCGGCTCGCCCAATGTTGCGGCCCCCACGCGCACTGCATCCAGCCCGCCCGCGACGGGCTCAAGATGGCGTTGTCACATTGCCGTTATTGCATGTAGCCTTGTGCTTGGAGCCATACTCCAGAACCCAGTCCCTATTCCAAAGTTAACGCTGGCGTTGAGGCGTCGCATAGAGGTGTTCAACGTATTGTTCCCAGCATCTCCGGTTCGGGCTCGCAACAGACAGCCCGGATGTAAGAGTCTTGTGTTCTATGTGGCACCATTGAGCGCATCACTTGGAGCACAACCCGCAAGCCTAGCCCAGTGAGCGGCATCGCTCGAGGACAGGCGGTGCCATTGTATTGCAACGCTCAGGTCCACGTGAAGCGTTCATCCGTTTCACAGTCCGGTATGGAAAGCAGCGCAGGTGCCCCTAACTACTACACGATTGTGGTAAACAGCTTATCCGAGACTAGAGCAACAGCACTCACCTGATTGTGAAGGTTCTCCGACTCCAGGACAAAGACCGAGAGCGACACGACCGACCGTATCAAGTAACAAAACAAGACATCCATGTCATACAGATTGGTAGCGGGGAGAAGAAACATAGTAATACATACATGTCTGTACAAACATAATCAATCTTGATGGTAAACAAGTTTAGAACCGAAGTAGTCAACATGAAGTCGTCGGCTGGCTGTGCATGAGCTACGGCCATCCAACACATTACAAATTATAACGGTCATGAGGGCATGTTCCTGTAGGAGTGGAGTGGTGACGGAGAGGGGCATCACAAGAATGAGAGGGGTGGCGCAGAGGGAGAATACCAGATACACATAACCAACCTTGAGGGTATCGACACGAAAAGCAAGAGAATAAGGCGCGGCGACGCACGCATTGTGCATGGACGCGATCAGATCACGTACACATCCTCCTTCTCGAGGCTGTACTCTTCAAGCTTGCGGTAGTACTCGATGCGTTCCACGCGCTTCCGCTCGCGTACCTGCACCGCAGAGACATCAGCATCATCCCCAGACCATGAAGCGACATCCACACTACGCACCTCTTCCTCCTCAAGATCCACCTCTGTGGCCTTCTCCTTTCCTTTGCCCTTCGAAATCGGCCGTCCACGAGACGCCGAGCGTCCCCGGCTCGCCGCCGGAGCTGTACGGCCTGCAGAAGACAACGGAGCAGCAGCCCTGCCACGGCCCCGACCTCGTCCTCTCCCTCGTCCTCCTCCGCGGCCGCGTGCGCCACGAGTAGCCGAGGCTTTCGGCGGAGAGGAGTCATGACTGTCCCCGCTGTCGGACGTACTGTCGGGCTCGGGGATATTCTCCCGACCCTTGCCCTTGCCCCTCACAGCCGGCCGCCCTCTAGTAGCTTTCGTCGAAGTCGTCGCCCGGATCTTGGAACGCTTAGGGAGAAGCGCCTCGAGCTTACGTACTGCGACTCGAGGATCCGTATCTTCGCTACTCTCTTCGGCCTGCGCACGGGTGCGCTTCTTGCCCGCAACCGTTGGGGACTCGGGCTCTTCAAGCTCGAGTGTGGCAAGCGGCGGTCGAGGGCCCCTGGGACGCGCGACTGACGGCTTCACCGGTGACGGAGAGGAATTTCGCATGGATTTGGCGGTGAGGGGAGAGTCGGAGAAGAGGCCATCGTCAGAGAAGTGTGGGGTAGGAAGAGGACTGCGATGGTGCGCATTACGGTGCTTGTGAGGAGTACGAAGGGCGTGGCTTGGGCTGGCGGAGGAAGATGGAGGCTCGAAGAGTTCGCCTAAGCCTCTCTTGGCTTTGGCTTTGGCAGAGGCCAAAAGGATCGGGGCAACAGAAGCAAGATTCTCCTCGTCGCTATTGTAAACTTCCGATTCGCCTTCCTCCATGATTGCGTCGTTATCGTTGAAGTCATCAAGGGCAAGATGAGGTGGGCGAAGATTCTCCTTATCTTCGTGCAGGTCGTAGTCCTCGGTGGGAACGTTCTCCTTGTCCTCGTCTTCCAGCTCATCCGCTTCGCCGAAGTGTGATAGTCCAGGACGAACAGGGTCAACATCAACGTAGAGGTCGTCGATATTGTGGCTGTCGTCGGACGGCATGGGGGTCGGGATACGGTCAGGGATAGGTTCTGAAGAGAGCACCTCGTCGAGCGCGAGCGTTCCAAGTGGCGCGCGTGCGGCACCTGGAGCCCTCGAGGACTCGGCCGCAGCATGGCGCTGCCGGAAGGACTTGAGTTTCCTCTCCGTAGCCAGCAGTCCGAAAGGATCGTCGTCGCTAAGGTCCTCCTCGTGCCGATGGTCATACACGGGGCCCTGATTCTCGTCCGGCTCGTCCGAGGAGAAGCGATATCGCGGAAGCTGCTGCTGCGAAGTCGATGCCACGGGTTGCGAAGGTGGCGACGGAGGCGGAGGGGAAGATGGCGGCAGCGGGGAGTACGCGCGAGATATGCCAGCATTCCACTTCCTGATGCTACCGTCATGCCTTCCTCGAGGATGAAACGGTCCCAAGGATTCTCGCAGATTCTTGATGCGGCCCAACGGCGTAGACTCTACGGGAATGGGGGCGCGGATGATGCGAGCAGGGGATGGTGTGGCCAGGATAGCTCTCACCGCTTCAGACGCAGTGCTGTCGTCGTCGGCCACAGGGACAGAGTCCGGAGTAGCATACCGCTCAGGTTGCACTATGGGGAATATGGCGGGCGCGATGGAGCCAAGAGGTTGACGCGCGTGTTGGATCGCCGCAGAAGGAGACTCCGGAGAGGGAAGCACGCGGAGGGCCTGGGGTTGCTCGGCATGCAACTTATCGGCGGGTGGCTCAGCTACTTCGCCGATCATCAGGGATGCGGTGTGACCACCTGCATGTAACCGCTTACCTGCGTTGTTCTCCTGTGCTGAACGAACGTTATCAGGTACGGAGGCACCTTTCCTCGTGCGAGCTCGCTTCGCCCGTGCAGTTTGTGGCTTAAGTCTTTCATCAGCGGGTGGCTCAGCAACTTCGCGATCGTTAGCAAGGTAGTTGATGTGACCATTCCCCTGCGAACGCTCACCTGCATCGTCCTCCTGTACAGGAGGAGCGTCCTCTGACACAGAGGCATCCTTCCTCGGCCGACTTCGCTTCGCGCGTGGGGCCGCCTGTGGCGCTTTCCTCACAAAGGCAATTGGTTCGACTGCTTCGTACCGATTAGCAGGACAAGCGATACGGTTAGCTGCACGAAACTACTTACCTGCGTCACGCTCCGCGACAGACACCTCCGAGACTTCATCTGGCGCAGGGACATGACCTATGGTACTGCTCAGACTGGAGCGGCGGGTCAGATACTGATCGGGCCCACCTTGCACTCCCTCCCCCTCATCCTCCATCTTCGCCTTCCTCGGTCGACCTCGCTTCGCCTGTACGGCTTGCGGCGCCTTCCGCACCGTTCCACGACGCGTCGCACGCGGGGTAGGCGAGACTGGTGTCGCTGCCTGCGCGACGCGAGCTTCTGCAGATATGCGCCGCTCGCAGCGCGTCCACACATCAAAATTGACGTTACTCACCTGTCGGAGTCACAGGCTCCTCCTCGTCATCTACCTCCATCTTTTCCTCCGCTGCCTTCTCCACATTCTTGCCCTTCGCTGTTCGACGAGGCCTGAGTGGAATCTCGACAACCGGAACGAGCTTCTGTTTGCCGGTCCGCGTGGTCTTTGGTTTCGGTTTCTGAGGTGTGTTGACTGGAGTCTTGTCTTGCAAGGCGGGTCTGCGTCGCGTTCGCATGGTGAAGAAGGACGTGATGGTGGTGGTTAGAGACGAAGACGCGACTCGACGCGGCGCCGCACTGCTGAACCCCGTGACCGCTATTGTCATTGTGACAACGTGACTCGTCACATTTCGAGGCCTCAGCTGTTGTCAGGCTTGAACTTTGCTTGAACTCCTCCTCCCAGGCGTACTGAGGAGTACTGAGGTCAAAACGTGCCTTGGACATCAATGAGTGCGACAGACCATGATGGGTATGTTCTGGGAGCTTTAGAACCGCTTGATGTTACAGTGTAGGAACACCCGATCGGCAACCGATCGGCGTACCGCGCACTATCATTGGCAGTAAGAAGTATTGGGTATACGTAGGACCACTTTGCTCTCATGTGCGATGTGTAACTACAGGTGAGACATAGTGAAACATTCTCAGAGGTCCGCAGTTCAAGTTCGGGTGCTAACTGACGGTGTAACGGTCGCTGTCCCCTCGAATGCCCGTGCACACGTACTTATTGTGTAGGGCCGGCTTTCCCGCTGAGACTGACACCTCGGCTAAGTGTGTCCTGTGCATATAAGACAGCGCCGCCAGCGACTCCGAAGGTCGATTTCTCGCAGAGTCCGCCTACATGTTCGCCCCAAGGTCGCCCCCAACCTCCGACCAAAAACACGTCGTCATCTTTACCATTCAGGCCTGGGGTACGTTCTGTTGTGATTTGTGACTTACAAGGAAAATTGCTAATGCACTCCGATTGCAGGACATGCCCGGCCTATGTGTGCCTTCGCCGCGCACCTGACGAAGATCAGCCCGGGCATCATTGTCACATTCTTGACCACCTTTGGTTTCCTGGAGCGAGCCAAGACCGAGCTGTCGCGTAGCTTCGAACCGGGCGAGGAGGCGTATGCTGAGCGAGTCAGGTGCGGCCCAAATTTGACTCTGGCACCTCTCCCACACGACCGCAAGCCGTTCTGATATTGAGCGATATTTCAGATTCATCGCGCTGGAGAAGGTGGAGATGGCAGTGCGCTCTGATGCGCTCGACGAGGCGGTCACTGCGACCCTGAGGAAGCTCGTAGCGGAGGAAGAGATCGACTGCGCAATGACCGGGAAACGTTTCCCACCCATCACCAAGCCACGGGGCGTTATCCTAGACGTGAGGACCGCCGCTCGAGCTACACATGTCTCTACCGCTCGCACGAGTGCTCATACATTTCCTCGCTGTAGCTGATAGCTCGCAAGCCCATCGAAGACTTACGGGCAGTCCCTGATCTCAAGATATACCTGTTCTACCCCATGCAACTGTGTTCGCTCTTCCATCTGTGCGGGCCCGAGCACTTAGGCGGCAAAGGGGGCCTGCGTCTCAAGAGCGAAGAGGAGGCTGCCCGCACCGGCAGACCCGTGCGTGAGGTCAGGGAGGAGGTATGACGGAATGCTGCTCATTCTGATACACATGATGATCGGCTTGACTGACCTTGACTACAACTGCCCCCGCTCAGATGTGGTGCAACAGAACAGGCCAGGTTGTTCGCGTGCCTGGACTGCCACCGATGCACGACTACGAGTATTTTCCACAAGTGGTGAGTAAATGCACGGTGCACCTGTCGGACGGGTGGGATGTTGACCACCATTATTCGCATCAACAGGAGTCCAGGCCACACCCGACCGAACCCGAGTGCTTATCGGTAGCGTACGAGTAAGTTTTACATCGGCTTATTGGCATTCGTATGTCAATTGACTCACCGCACACACGCCCACCCCCAGAACCCTGACTCTGCCTGACGCCATCCTAGTCTTCTCCACCGAGTCGTACGAGGCAGAAGCAGTTGCTGCCGTGCGCGAGTGGTATGGTGACATGAAGAAGTCCGCCTACGTCGTCGGTATGATCTTGCCCGGGGGCTCACACGCGTCCTCCACCGAGAAAGTGCAATCCGCGGAGGCCGCTCAGATCGAGGCCTTCCTTAATGACACCCTGAAGACGTCGGGAAAGGAGTCGTTACTCTATGCAAGTTGCTTCTGCTCGGACGCATACGATATGCGGACTTCGCTAACTAGGGCAGCTAATACAGATATCCTTTGGGTCCGTTTACTGGCCTATCACCGCACCGGAGAAGCTCTGGGCTTTTCTCGACGTTGTGATGGAGCGCGATATTCCCTTCGTGGGTCTCACAACCGTCCATTCGCAGTGTACCGCTCGTACTCACAGCAGCTGCTACAGATTCTAAGCCACGCATCCCCGTGGGCCCAAGTCCCGGACACGGTCAAGGAGAAGGTGCAAGCATACGGCAAGGGTCTTCTATCTCCGTGGACGCCCCAGCAGGTCATCCTGAATCACCCGGTATGCATGACCTTGCACGCGGTATGACGGCTTCACTCATCGCCCTGCTGTTTTTAAATAGGCGACAGGCTGGTTCCTTGCTCATGGCGGGCAGAACGGCATCCAAGAGGCGATCGCAGCCGGAGTCCCGCAGTATGTATTCTCTTTGTCGCCCTGCACTGCTGATTCTGACTGCAACTCTCCTTGCAGGATTCTGTGGCCGTTCAGCACTGACCAGCCTCCCAATGCCGTCCATCTGTCCGAGAATCTAGGTATCGCGTATGAGTTGATGGAAGTGCGTGTCGGCTACGGCTTGAAACCCATCTATCGCACGGGAAAGCGCCCCGTTGGCACAACCGACGCTGTGAAAGAGGAGGCACGGGAGGTCCTAAGCAAAGCGTTTGGAGAGGACGGTTCGCGCAAGCGTGCAAGGGTGCTCGAGCTGAGGAAAGCCATTCGTGCGGAGCATGAGCAAGGGGGGCACGCGAGGCGGGATCTACAGGCGTTCATTGATAGCTTGTAGACGAATGAATAATAGAAGATTGTGGGCTTACATAGGGAGGCCTTAGGCCGGTCTTGAGGTACGTTGCGGTCAGGAGGAGAGCGTTGAAATCCTGAGAATGTCCGGAAAAGGCAGTCTAGACGCCTGCGTTCCACTGGGCGCTCGGACTCGACAGCAACTTGAACAGCAAACAGTACTTGCAACTGGAGTCACTGATACTCAACTGGTCCCCACCACTACGCCATCTTTTCGACTGCCTTCTGCCTTCATAGAGGGAGCGCTAAAGCGCGGCCCGGATGACATCGTTCTACGCGACGTCTTGGACATGCTTCTTGCTATCGGCTCACTCCATCAGGACAATTGCGCTCGAGCTTCGGAGCACCCAGCCCGGAAGAATTGACCCCTGGACGGAGTAGCGCACTGCGTCTGATGATGCTGCGCGTGCTTGGACTTTGTGGTTGACACGAGGTACGTGAGCCATGCTTGTGCACTCGTGACGGCGAGTTGTAGGCACACTACGACGTCGAGGCGAAGGGATGATGGCGAAGAGTCAATTTTCGATGAGCGGGGACTGCTCTCGGAAGCTGTTTGCTTGGCATGCTGCTAGTGTGAGACGTCCGTCTATGACATGCCTAAAGAGAAGAAGTTCTTCGCGGCGGAATTTGGACCCACAACTGCGCGCGCAGGGAATTGTCTTCAATTTCGTGGCTTCAGCGTTGACTCGGTATCAGAGCTGTGATTTTCTCCTGCCCCTCCCGGTTGTACTCTCTTTGATTTGTTTTCTCTAGGCTGACTTCTGCTTTGACTTGCTTCGCTGACAGCGGTCGGTGCGATACTGTAACTCCTGCTGTGCACGTTCGCTCGTTCCGGCCCCCAATGCGTCCAACCACGTCTAGACCTGCCCTCCGAGGGGCTCATCTTGATACGGGGCGCATACACTCGCTTGTGGCCTGTGGACCAGGACGCCGAAGTCATGCAAGATCACTAGTGTTTCCTGACACTGTCTTCGTCTTACTTGACTCGCAAGCTGTCCGAATTTCCTACGGTGTCCTCGGGTTCTGGTCCTCGCATTCCAAGCATAAGCCTACAGATCAACTCGACGCTTCTTGTCAAGCACTCCACGTGTCGGATTGTACCTCTGCAACTGTGACCGCCATTCTCGCTGTTAGGTGTGCCACTTCGATGAGCAGCCGCCTTCCTCTGTCACGACGCTCATTACGGCCGCCTGCAGACGCTCTTGTTTGGACTCAACCTGCCGCCATAAGCCTACCTGCGAGTCCGACCGTGAACATCCAGCTCTCACACCTGTGTGGCCACGCCTCAACTTCAAGATGTTCGACAAGTCACCATGTGGCGGCGCGATAAGTATATGTAACCCCGGAGGCCATTGCGTCGTGCCTTGCTAGTCCCATGCAGACTAGCTCGTCTTCATATGCAGATCGCATATAACCTCTTGATCTCTGCCTCTTCCAATCGGAGAATCGACCTCTGCCTTGAGACAGCAATTGAGGAAGCATGTGTCCTCCGCCGAGTCCGCCCAATCACTATTGGGCGGTTATATAGACGCCCGCGAGAGGCTTCGTCGTCGCGTGGGACGGTGACCTCGAGGTCTACGGCGATGTGCACGCTCTTCTTCTCGACAATGCTGATCGTCTGGTCTCTCTCTCGTCGGAACCTCTTCAACTCTTTCCGTGGTTCCGTGGCGTTTCTGGCTTCAAGCTCAGGCCAATGACTACCCAGGCCGTCCAGAACGTGGAGGGGGGGCGATCAGCGCTGTGTCCCATGGCCCGGCAAGCCGGCGTGGAACGTTCGTGAGCATGCTGCCAGAGATCCAGATAAGTCATGAGCCATATGGTCCCCGGTCCTTGCCACGCAGCTCGTATGATCTTAGAGCGGCCGACGGCCCATCGACTCATCCCGGAGCCAGTGCCTGGAGCACGGAGAGTCGGCGGAGCACATATAAGACAGCCCAGAAGAGCCTGACACCCAATCTGCACCCACACACCTACCATGACGTCCCCCAACGGCCTTATCTGCTTCACGAACTGTTTACTTCCCCAGGAAGACGGCGCACTCGTCGAGAAGGACCTCTGGATCGACGAGAGGCGCGGCGTTGTCCTCGACTCGCAGAAGACCTTTTTCCTCCGCAAGGAGAGGCCGGATAGAGTCATTGATCTTGGAGGAAACATCCTCAGGTGAGTTTGTGCGTTCATCGCCTGCGACGGTCGTGTAACGCGTCGTTATCAGTCCTGGATTCCTCGACATCCAGATCAATGGCGCATACAACTTTGATTTCTCCGTCTACGAGGGCGACGACGAGACCTACCGCACCGGCCTGCACCGTGTAGCGGAGAAGATCGTCGAGACTGGTGTTACATCGTGAGTAGACCTCTGCCCGTCGCAACGTGCAATTCACTGAAACTTGCGTTCGGAGACTCCTGCCCACCATCATCGTGAGTACTTAGTACAGTATCCCCCGCTCGGAGATCCAATGAGCGGCGACGCCATGCCAGAGTACGTATCCGGATTCGTCTCGGGCATGCCTTCAGGAGAGTGCATATATGCACCTTCCTAGTTGTCATCGTTCAGTGCTGAGCGCGACGCCATTGCCGTCTTCCCGCACCCATCATTGGTACGTTCGCCAGTGCGAACTCGCTGTCTCGGATGCGCATGGCGCCTGCACTGCACCCGCGCAATACAGTATGGCACGCATAAATGCACTTACTATACGTTGGCGCGGACCCACTTGCGCTACACTTGCGCCTCGATCAGTGACCTCGCATCGGTCAAGTGAGGGTCTCTGTGTCGTAATCTTCATAACGGCTATGACTCTTGGGAAACATAGCGTAGGGCTCCATCCTTGACCTTCACTGCGTCGTCCCCTGTTGCGCTGATTGCGCTGTTAGTAGCGATTGCTATGCACCCCTACGCTATTGACTTTTGCATTCCTCCATTCAATTCCGATCGTGGCAAAACACATTGCTGACACTTCCCTGTTTACTGCAGACCCAGGAGCGGTCGCTGTACCCGAAGCTCTTGCACCTTCTGCGCCCCTACCACTCCCCGACTTCGGCAACTCTCCTTGGCTGGCACGCCGAAGGACCCTTCATCCAGTTTGCCAAGCGCGGCGCTCACGAGCCTCAATTCCTTCTCACCGCCAAGGAAGACATCAAGTCCTTCGAGGAGGTATACGGCGCCGACAACCTCACCGTGAACGAGGACTGGCTCATGGACGACGAGACCGTCGGGGTGCGCGTGATCACTGCGGCACCTGAAGTCGACGGTGTGATGTCCTCCATCGAGGAGCTCACCCGCCGCGGGATCGTTTTCTCCATCGGCCACAGCATCGCCTCGACCGGGCTCGCGACTGCCGCCGTCCAGAACGGCGCACGCCTCATCACCCACCTCTTCAACGCCATGCCTCAGCTGCACCACCGCGACCCGTCCATCATCGGCCTACTCGGCGCGTCCCCGCACCTCTCCTCCCCCTCAAACCCCGCCTCGCCCGTCTCGGCCACGTTCCCGAAGATCCACCGCGTGCCGTCCACTGTGAGGCGCTCGGCGGCCGCGCAGGGCCCCCAGGCGACATCGGAGGCGTTCGACGACGTCCAGACGCCTCCGCTGACCCCTGTCCTGCGCGCACAAACCGACCTTGACGATCTCCACCTGCAGAAAGGCAAGGTCGCAGACCTCGCGTTCGAGCGGCCGTTCTACGAGCTCATCGTCGACGGCATCCACTCTCACCCCAACTCCGTCCGCGTAAGTCTCCCGCTCCCATCTGTTTCACGACGTGTGCTGACCGCGCTCTGCAGCTCGCGTACTCGTCCTTCCCCGAGGGCTGCGTGCTCATCACGGACGCGATGAAGATCCTCGACCCGCACCTCAAGGACGGCGTGCACGAGTGGCGCGACGGGAAGCGGTTCGTCAAGTCCGGGGACAAGCTCTACCTCGAGGGCACGGACACGCTCGCCGGCTCCGTCGTCACGCTCGACAAGTGCGTGCGCAACTTCTCGCGCTTCACCGGGTGCTCGCTCGGCGAGGCGATCCGCTGCGCGACGTACAACCCCGCGAAGTGCCTCGGGATCGAGCACCGCAAGGGCACGCTCCGCCCGGGCGCGGACGCGGACCTGGTCGTGCTGGACCGGAGGGGGAAGGTGCTGAGCACCTGGGTGCGCGGACGTGAGGTGTGGACGAAGGCTGACTAGGCCTTCACGACTTGAGGGGGTTGTAAGTGATCTATGTACGCGTTATATAGGGGAGGGCTTGGTTTTGTTGTATCAAGTATCTTGGGTGGTGTTAGAAGCAGCCTCAACTCGATGGAATCACGAATTGACTATGTTGTTATTAGATGACTGAAATGGGCAGTGTAATTACGAAGTCCGTATACGTAGGATATACATAGCAGCAATACAGAACGTCCTTTCTCAGCTACAGGACTGCTCGTACTCGTAAACTGGGTACCTAATGGTAAGCCTTGAATACATGGCATGACATGGCAGGCTGCTGCCAACTCTAAGAAGGATGCAAAAACAACAACAAGAAACGTGGGTAACTACTAGCACAAGGTACAACACACCCTGGGGAATAGATGAATAGATCGGAAAGCTCCAGATGAACGAGAATGGGCGCCACGGCTATGACGCCGCGGTCGATGTCGACGCCTCCTTCTCCTTGCCCTTCTCTTTCTCGGCCGCAACGGCGCCGACCGCAGCGCTCTTACTCAGACCATCGTCCGTGTACAGCCCGTGCTCCTCGATGTACTCGACGACAGGCGCGGGGAGGAGGTAGCGCACGCTCAAGCCGCGGCGGAGGAACAAGCGGATCTTCGTCGACGAGACATCGTTCTGGACGAGCTGGTGGATAAGGTGGATGTTGTGGCGCCAGCGCGAGAGGCTGTCGATCGCCTGGTCCATGTCCGCGCCCGCACGCTCGATGATGAGCACGCCGTACCGGCCAAGGATGTGGTCGAGGTCGCGCTCGGACCACACGCCGGGCTCGCTCATCGTCGCGATGAGGTCGGACCCGGCGAGGAGCATGATGCGCGCGGGTTTCTTCTCTCCGCCATCGGCAGTCGCGATCCCGCCGAGGCGGGTGTTGATTTCGTGCTCGAAATGGTCAAGCACGACGGCCGTGCGCTGGTATGACTGGAAGGCTTCCCAGGGGTCGACCATAAGCCATTGTGAGGTCTGCTCGGCCGCAAGGTTGCACATGTTCACTCTGTGGGAGGTAGGTCAGCGTGGAGTCGTCATGAGACGATGCACGGGGGTTCGGACGGGCATGGCGGAAACCACACCGCGAGAGCGTACGCGGCGGTAGTGCGCCCGCACTCTGCATCTTTCGGGCGAAGGCGGTCATTCCAACCGTCCAGCTGGAGGGTTAGCTCTGAACTCAAACCAATCGAACTTTCTATCACGTCACTTCTGCGGAAGGACTGCCCAGAATACCCTGAGCTTTCCCGGCTTAGAACATCGACGAAGAGTCGTCGCAGAAATTGTGGGACCACGGAACACATGGTCCCCGTTGATTCCCGACCTCGCCACCTCGCCCAAGTGCGAGAGGCTTGCGAGAGGCTGACAGAAAGGTACGGAAGCCCAAGATTGCTCACGTGACCTGGTCACCAAGGCAGAGTTTCCCCTCGGCGTCGCCACAAACGCAACACGACAGACGCAGTGGCGAACGGGGAGCATTCCCAGCACATAGAGAATAATGCTCACCGATGATGTGCGCTGACAAGGCCAGGCTTCTTGTACTGGTCGCTCACCGGGCTGAGGTAGCCGCCGACGATCTCGAAGTCGGTGTTCTGGCGGACATAGTCCTTGGCCATCTCAAACATGCGGAGGTGGAGGTAGGTGATGGGGCTGAAGGAGCCACATGCGACGAGAACGAGGGGCTGCTTCTCCGGGTTGCGGAGCACGCGCGCGAGGCGGTGTGTCGGGAAGGAGTAGTTTGGCGGGTTCGTGAACTCTGTCGTCGGTGGTGGTGGTGCAGCGTTCATTTCTCCAGACATGATTTTACGCGCGGGATACAGTCTTGAAGCAGGATGAGGGGGAGCGGGAGCGGGAGGCGGTGGGAGGAGGATAGAGGAGTGGACCAGGTCAAGACCAGGTATCTAAATCGTTACTTACTTATCGAGAGGTATGGGGTCATTATTTCCCACGCTGCGGCATAAGTCGCCCGGCATACCGCGTCTGCTTCTCTACCATCGCCGACACCACCTTGTTCGCCGTTGTAGCCGTTGCGGACGAAACCTCGTCGGGGTGGAGGTAGAGAACAACACGGTGAGCTCGACAACGAGTGTCAAATTGACGATTTGCGCGCGCGGCGGAGAGACAGGCATAAGTATACTTACTTAACATCTCCTCAATAACCCGCACGCTCATGAGGCCTTGAGGACTGCTCTGAGCTCAAGGATATTATGAGGAAATTCTACTTCTTGTACGCCTCAGCTGACATCGTGATGTTCTAGTACCAGTGTTCTTTGGAGTGGGAGGCCGTAAGCAACAATCGCGCAACGGGACCAGCCTCCTCTGAACTCATCCCGCCTCAAGTTTCAACTATTAGGTTCGCTGCGTACGACTCCACTGGATCCGGCCTGATACGGTACTCCAGCGGACTCCCATTGTGCACCGCGATCCCGACCCTTCTCTTACCCGTGCTTGCAGGATAGAGCACAGGATCTCAAGCCCCAGCTCGGTGCGCTTCCTGCGTGATGCAGCAAAGGTGGGATAGCATTTCCACTTCGATGAGGTTTCTCATGCTACTCGGACCGCTATCAGATCTCCTGTCCAGATGCGACCATCACATCCTCATTTACGACGAGCATCGCGCGACGAAGGCGTAAACAACTCATGCAAGTCGAGGTCATAGAATACTACGTCGGATGGGCTCCTCCCCGGCTCCGATGCGAGCTCATGCCATCCTCGGGGTCGCGTCTGGTAGTGCTCTTCCCCGCGCTCGACATCTATGTAGTCCTTGCGCTCCACCACTAAGTACTTACCGTCGCCGACTCCGCACGACGATACCTTGAAGATAAGTACCCGGCACTTACCAACGACTTACTAATACCAAGAGGAACATGCACGATTCTCTGTCGACTCGACTGCTTTGTCATCATGCGTCAAGGTGGCGACGCCCGTGAATACAGACATTATTTACCGGTCGACCGGGGACATATGGGAAAGTGTATGACTCAGCCAATGATCAATGTGCCTGTGGGCTGATGTCCTTGCTCTAGTTTTGGTCTAGCTCAATGCAGGAACTCGGTATGATAGTGTCTAAACCCAATGTCACTGGCTCCCGATCGGTGTATTACGAGAAACTCGATGGGATGCGTCGTATTCCCTCGTAGTCTGGAGCAGACGACAGTTGGACGACAGAACATCACAGCGGTACGGGGTCCTTGGCACCGTTGATATGATGGGTCCAAAGTACATATATAAGTATCGGTACGCACTAGCCCCGAATCCACACCAACGCTAACTGTCCTCTGCTACGTACTCCGAACCAACATGTCACTCCCGCCAGCCCCGAAGAAGAACTACTACCATATCCACGCCCTCGACATCCCGAACGCACAGCGTGCGAAGCACAATGCGGGGCACCTGGAAATCACTTTACCCCTTGTGGAGAGTGGATACATCGGTACGTCTTCCTGCCATTTCTCTTCCTTGTCATCCGCCTTCCATCCGGCTGTAATTCCACGGTCGACCATGTTGCTGCATTCCTATCTTTCTGGCCTGCGTTTCACACAGGAATGTGTCTCACGGCGCAATTCGTCAATTTCACTCCGCCGCACTACTTGGTACAGAAGCAGGGCGGATGTAGGACGCTGACGTACTTTGATCTCGCAGTCGCAGCAGGTGGCCTCCTCCCACAGACCGCACACTCCACCGACGCGGATGCCTTCACTAAGATCTCGGGCTCGTTCTTCATCGTCCAGGCGGACACTGCAGAGCAGGCATGGGAGACGCTAAAGAAGGATCCATTCTGGCACTCGGGTGAGGTGGTACGTCGATCCTTGGCTTTCTCTCGCGCGGCTCGGGAGGGACTGATTGTGTGCCGTGCGCAGTGGGATCACGAGAAGACTACCGTGACTCCAGCATACGTGGCTGTACCGAGAGTCGAGTAGTCGGCTCAGGCTCCTAGTGCAAGACGCGTCTGGCAAGCGCATATGAGCACCTCTTTTGAATTTATGTGTACGACGAGCGACTGAATTGAAACGCAACGGTGCAATCCATTAGTGTAGCCTGTCGAGACATGGTGGCGTCTAGCTTACCAAGTTCAGCGTTCTGATCGGCCCGTTCAAAGAAGAACATAGAGTGGTTAGTTACATGATATTCGTTGAAGCCAGTATCCGGCTATTGAGCATCTATCGGGTGAGGTAGTACGTCGACATCCGGAGTGCTCGTGCGCGATTCTATGCACTGGAATCGCGACAAGATGATGGTGACTCCGACGTCACAGCTAAAGCAGTCGACACGGCTCCCAGCCGGTCCCGGGTCTATGTATGCAAACACCGTCAGTATGCAATTGTTTGCCGTCCCCATCCAAATGGTATGACTGGCATCCTCAGCAGAGAAGCCCCGAAGGTCGCAGACATATGCATCGGCAAGCTGTGCAATGCCCTGGGCAAGCGCAAGCGGTACGCAGGTTGAATCGGGCCATGGTCTTCAACCAATCATACCCCGAGTCTCCTCTGGTGCTGCACGAACTGCTTGAGGCTCCCATGCAGGTGTCAACGGCGAAAGAGCCGACGCCAAATACTCGCCAGCAGCGTAGTCCTTGGCCATCTCGAACATGCGGAGGTGACGGTAGGTTATGCGGCTGAAGGAGCCACATGCGACGAGAACGAGGGGCTGCTTCTCCGGGTTGCGGAGCCCGCGCGTCGGAGGCGGTGTTTCGGGAAGGAGTAATTGGCGGGTTCGTGAGCTTCGTCGTCGGTAGTGGTAGTGAAGCATTCATAATGATATCTGCAGAAATGATTGTCAGCGCGGGATATATTATGAGGAAGGGGGAGGTGGTGGGAGGAGGAGGGAGGACAAGAAGGTCCATAAATCGTTTACTTACTTATGGACTCAGTATTTCCCACGCTGCGGCATAAGTCGCCAACCGGAGGAAGGCACCGCGTCTGCTTCTCGACCATCGCCGACACCGCCCTGTTCGCCGTTGTCGTCCACTCATCGAGGTGGAAGTAGAGAAACACCCGGTGAGCTTGACAAGAGGTGTCCAATTGACAGCGATGCCACTGGCATCTTGCGTGGGCGGCGGAGAGGCTTGCAGACATATACTCAACATCTCCTAAATAAACCGCAGGCTGATGAGGAATCAGGATCGCTCTGAGCTCATATATATTGTGAGGAAGTTTTACTTCTCGGACGCCTCAGCTGACATTCGGCTGTACTAGTACCAGTGTTCCTAAAGGGTTTTTGGCACCCGTGCGTGCATCATGGAGCACAGGATCTCAAGCGGCAGTGAAGCCCCCAGCTCGATAGAGCTCGATGCGCTTGCTGTGTGGTGCAGCAAAGGTGCGATATCATTCCCAATCTTACATGAGATGCCTCATGCTATTCGGACCGCTATCAGACCTACCAGCCAGGTGCGATCATCGCGTCCCCATTCGCGCCGAGCATCGCGCCACGAAGGCGCAAACAGCTCGTGTAAGACGAACTTCCATAATATGCTACGTTGTCTCGATTTCTCTCCGGCTCCGATGCGAACTCGTGCCGTCTTCGAGGTCACATTTGGTCGTGCTCTTCGCCGGCTCGACGTCTAGCCCTCACGTTGCACTGCTACCGTCGACGATTCTAAGCTGCCGTATCTTCCCTATCTCGTCGACGATACCCGGCACTGAGCAACAACTTCCCAACAGCAATATTGCAACCCGGCATCATCCCGAACTGAATGGTTTATGCGTCTTGGCGACGCCCGTGCATACAGACAGTATTTACCGGTCGGCCGGGGATATATAGGATGGTGTATGACTCACCCCATAACAAACAGGCCTCCGCTCTGATGTCCTTAGTCTTTCTATTGCAGGAGCAAGCAGGGCTCGGTATGTGAAGCCTCGAGGCTGAAATCGCTGGCTCCCGATCGGTGTATGACGAGAATCCCGGTGGGATGCGTCGTATCCCCTCGTAGTCTGGATAATCACACAAGATCGGACGACATAACAGTACAGCGGCACCGGGTCCGACTGTCATCGTCGATCTGAATGGATCAAAAGTACATATATAATGATCGATACCCACCCGAACCCTACTAGCCTCGATTACACACCAGCCGCGACCTGTCCTCTGCTACGCACTGCGAACCAACATGTCAGTCCCCGCTTTGAAGAAGAACTATTACCTTATCCACGCACCCGACATCCCGAACGCGCAGCGTGCGAAGCACATTGCGGCACACATGGCCACCTCTGCACCCCTTGTGCAGAGCGGATACATCGGTACGTCTTCCTTCCCCGCTATTCGGGTGTCATTCCATGGTCTACCACTTTGTTGTATCGTCATTATTCTTTCCCGCGTCCCGCGTCGCACGTAGAACCGTGTCCCAGCCTCCCAGGCGCATCCGCCAGTCTCCCTCGGCCACATTCTCAGACTCCGTGTGTTTCCGTACAGCAGCAGGGCAGATGTAAAACCTGACATACTTTGATATTGCAGTCGCAGGAGGTGGCTTCCTCCCTCAGACCGCACATTCCTCCGACGCGGATGCTCTCGCCAAGATCTCGGGCTCGTTCATCCTCGTCCAGGCAGACACCGCAGAACAGGCCTGGGAGACGCTGAGAAAGGATGCATTCTGGGAGTCGGGTGAGGTGGTACGTTGGTTCTGAGCTTTCTCTCGCGCATTTCGGAGTGACTAAATGTGTACCGTGCGCAGTGGGATCGCGAGAAGGTCACCGTGACGCCGGTCTACGTGGGTGTACCAAAGGTTGAGTAGTGGGCTCGAGCTCTCCGCGTAAAAGGGATCTGGCAAGCCCACCATAAGCGAAAGCGAGGCACTCTGGTATCTCAAACGAGGGATTCCATTGAAAGCGAGAGGGTGCAACCTAAAGTTGCCTGAAACTTGACGGGCGTCTGGGTTACCAAATTCGGCATCTTGGCGTCTACTTCAAGAAGAAGGGCCAGAGAGTGGTTAGTGAAGTATTCGATGGAGCGATCTGTCTGAAAACTATCGGGTGGGGTAGTAGTTGAATTCTGATCTTCCTATGCAGCAATCGGGATGCTCATAATGCGCGGTTCGTGACGGTCACTCCAGTAACCGGTATACTACATCACACCTCGGCATGGTGCAGAAGCGGTGGAGGCGGAGAGAAGGACCTTCCCCTGCAGCCTCCCCCTGCCTTCTTGGCATGCCAAAAAACGGGCAGGTAAGCGCGGCTTGTGGGGTCAGAGAAAATTATCGTTCAGTGATGAGCGGTGATCTGAGGAATGAGGGCAGGCGTCTAGACGTCGTCGTATATGCCTTTGACCCCGTCCCCGGAACAGAGTGGGCTGTGTCTGGAATGCGATTAATGCAGGTATGCAAATACTTCGTGTCATGGATAAAGTAGTCGACGCGACTCCCAGCCGGTCCCGGGTCTATGTATGCAAACACCGTCAGTATCCAAGCGTTTGCCGTCCCCATCCAAAGGGCCTGACTGGCATCCCCAGCAGAGAAGCCCCGGAGGTCGGCAGGCATGTATCGGCAAGCCGTACAATGGCATTCCCTGGGCAAGCGCAAGCGGTGCGCAGGTTGAATCGGGCCATGGTCTTCGACCGATCATACCCGAGTTTCCTCTGGTGCTGCTGGACGAACCGCTTCAGGCTCCGATGGAGGTGTCAATGGCGGAAGAGCCGACGCAGGATACTCGCCAGCAGCGGCGTTCAGCTGCGCAGCCATCAGATGCCGGAAGCGCGAGCCCTCCTTGTTCACCTGTCACGCAGATCAGTCCCTCGCCCCGCCATCATGACACCTCACGGAAAGACTCACCAAGTGCCGGTACGTCCCACTCTCGACGATGTGGCCATCCTCCAGCACCACGATCCGCTCCGCCCGCGCAATCGTCGACAACCGGTGCGCCACAATTACGCACGTCGTCTGCCGCGAGCGCAGGATCTTGTCAATCGCGTCGTTCACGCGGTGTTCTGACGTCGCGTCCAGTGAACTCGTCGCCTCGTCCAGTGCGAGGATGGCAGGCTTCTTCAGGAGGGCACGTGCGATAGCAAGGCGTTGGCGCTGGCCTCCGCTGAGGCTTGCGCGACCAACTGAAATCAAACAGCGTCAGGCGCGAGTGAAGAGGAGGAAGAGGGAGAACTGGACGTACTCTCAGTGAGGAAGCCCTGCGGCATGCCCCAGACGAACTCGCAGTTCGCCTGCCTGGCGGCAGCCTCGATCTGCTCCATGGTCGCGTCGGGATTCCCATATGCAATGTTCGACGCTATTGTGCCAGTGAAGAGGATAGGATCCTGGCGAGCGAACAATGTCAACGTGACGTCCGCATCTGTGTAAAAGCGAATGGGCATACCTGAGGGACGACACCGATGATGCTGCGCCATGAAGAAGGATTGAACTCGCGGATGTCTACAGACACGAGTCGCCTTCAGTGATACGTCCGTATATTGCAGGCAATGCATCCCACCTTGGCCGTCGAACGTGACCTTGCCCTTGACCGGGTCATAATACCGCATGAGCAGCGCGTTGATCGAGCTCTTGCCGCTCCCGCTCTGTCCGCTGGAAAACCGGACACCGTCAGCACTTGGCCCTACCGGTCTATGGCGGGATCAACCCACACAATGGCTACGCTTTCGCCCACGTTGACCTCGAGGTTCAGGTCCTTGAGGATCTGGACGTTGCGCCGACTCGGATACTCGAACCAAACGTGCTCGAAGCGAATCGGACCACGCCGCGATGGGTCGACCTCGACGCCCGTGTTGGGTGGAATGGCAGGCTGCCGGTCGATCAGGTCGAATATGCGGACTCCAGCGCCGATACCGCGCATGATCGAAGACTAAGCCACGGTAACAAGGCGGGTCAGCATCCCGGCGGGTCGAGTGCACCGATCGACGTACGAAGAACACGCTGCAGGGAAAATGACATGAGTGACGTGTATGGAGGGAGAAAACCGGTTGGTTTACGTTAGCATCTGGAGACCGTTCCCGACATAGACGGTGTACAGCAGCAGACTTGTCAGGTCACCCATCGTGATAGTGCCCCTGCTGACAAGCGTGCCACCTGTGGAAGCGCGGCTCAGCGAGCGAACGGACTGTTCGTACGGGCCACCTACCGTAGCCAAGCAGCGCGAGCAACGTCACGTTCCCGCTCCAGCCAGTCGCACCGAAAAAGATACCGCTGGCGATAGCCTCCTTCCGCGCAAGCGTGAGGACAGTCCCGACCTTCTCGTGGAACTTGGCCTCTTCTTGCTTTGCGGAGTTGAACGCCTGCACCGTCCGGAGCGCGGTGAGTGCCTCTTGTGCGACCTTCGTCATGTCTCCGAGGGCCTCTTGGGTGCGGTTAGACAACTTCT
This sequence comes from Polyporus arcularius HHB13444, assembly GCA_004369055.1. Taxonomy (NCBI): domain Eukaryota; kingdom Fungi; phylum Basidiomycota; class Agaricomycetes; order Polyporales; family Polyporaceae; genus Polyporus; species Polyporus arcularius. Next base: position 32,802 of record ML211290.1, read on the forward strand.
TCAGGTAGCGACCATAGAAGACCTATGTCGCGGGGTGTCAGCACACAGGTGCGCGAAGGCGAGAGGGAGTGCTCACAGCGCCGAGAGAGACCGGGGGTACGACCGTGAGCATGAGCAGCGTCAGCTGGGGCGAGATGTAGAACATCGCACCCACTTCACCCTGTGTCAGCTGTGGCACGCAATATCAAAACGACGAGACGTACATCCTGCCGACGCCATGACCACTGACCGAAGACCGTCCGAAAGATTCTGGGTCACGCTGGGCGTTCGGTGAGTTTGAACAAGCAGGAGTTAAGCGGTATGGATGAGCCCACCTCTCGCCGACAATGCTGGAGTCCACGCTGAGTCTGCTCAGAACGTCGCCCTCGCCTTTCTCGACGAACTCGACCTCTTGCCGTAATGCCGCCGCGTATGTCCGTTCCCGTAGTCGTGCGACTATCCGCTGTCCTACATACAGACGTTTAAGCTTCCATTCGCAGGCTCTGTAGTCCACCATTCAGTATGCCACACACGCACCTGACAGACGCATGAGCATGGCGCGTCCTGCATTTGCCACCGCACCGGCCGAGAAGAGGAATAAGAGGATGCCCGACGCCTGCCCTAGCGACAGGCCAAAGGGTATTTGCTGCATATTATATAAGAGAGATTAACACACCATCCCAGTAGCACAGGAAGAAGGGGCAAAGCGACGGAGTCTTAGACCAATGCATGGTTTGTCATTACGAAACTCGGCTCCGTCCTGTGAAGCAGCGAAGTGCGCGCTTTCTGAGAGGTTGTGCACCGAGATGCGGACACTGTACATGACCGTGACCTCTCCGCCAGCTGGGACACCCGTTCGCTTGGAGGGATACGAGAGTTGCAGAAACGTTCGCGGGACGATTAGGCGACGAAGAGAGACAGAGGCTGAGACGGACACTTTGCTGGGTTACCTCGGCAGAGGCACTCGGTCCATGACTCGCCGCACACCTCCCCACAAATGCCCGCAGCCACACGCGCGCAGACATATGGAATTTGTAACAGTGGAACTCACCGGATTCGCATTCGAGAAGAAGTCGATGAGCTTCCCAATGGTCAACGGTACGCTCATCGACACCGCGCTCGACACCATGAGTAAGCCAATGGCAATCCCTAGCGGCTTCTTCTCAGGTACGGCCAGTGCAACAATCTTGCGGAACGAGGATGCGGTCTTGGCCGAGTCTTGTGTGTCCGCGGGCAGGAACCGTTTCCATATTGACGTCTTCGGAGTCGGGGGCTTGCTCTGTGTTGCCGGAGTCGCTGGCGGGGAAGGCGAGGGAGAAGAAGGGGTCTCAGGTGGTGGAGAGAAAGCAGGTGTAGACGACGCGAAGTGTCTTCGTCCGAGCAGGAGGGTGAGTCGGACACTCGGAGCGGGTCGGGGACATGGCGGGCTGGAGACGTGTCGGGCGAGCCGCGCAGCGGATAGGGCGGGCGGGCGCAGCGTCGGGGCGACGAGGACGCGCGCGCGGAGAGCGAGCATCGTCGTCGGCGTCGTCGTCGGCGTCGTGCACGATCTTCTCGGTGGTGGTGGGAGGAGGATGAGCTTGAGAATCTCGGAATCCGCGAATCGCGCGTCATGCCCATACAGGCGCACGTGCTGCGTCACCACTGCCACGTGAGCCACGCGTCGCCCCGCCGCGCGGCTTGCGCGCGGCACCCGCGCAAGACGATTGGTGAAAAGTGTGTGGTTATTATGCACTGTGGCGTAGAACGAAGTAGCAGTATCAGTAGGTAGATGTGCCATACACTCCCAGACTACTTCCGTAGTCTGTCCCATAACCTCCGCAGCCATCCATTTTGCACCTTCAGCATATCCTCCTCAACGTGTATGGGCTTCACGAACCGATGCTGCATCCTCTCCCGCCACGCGACCTCCTGAGGACTCAATACCCACCTCTCCACGCCCTTCAACATACCTTTCTCCAGCGCGCGCAGCATCAATGCCTCCCGCTTCCACAGACCTTCCGTCAGCACTGCGAGAGGGCCCACCCGATCCGGCCTCGAGAGCCCAAGGTCACTCTCTAGCCGCTTCTCCTCCGATGCAGCTTTCTCCGAGTCCGTAATTGGTCGCCGACGCGTCATGCGGTTGGCCATGACGACGTCTGTGAGCAGCCGGTCGCCGATGATGATGAGCTCTTCGTCGCGTATGGGGCGTGGCAGGGACGCGAAGTACGCGCGAATGCTTTTGATGCACGAGTATGACGGCTTGAGGGAGGGATGCCGTAGCACGGGCGCGGACAGGTGATATGTCACGGACTCGGCCTAGGGAAAGCATGACGATGAAGAAGAGGACACGACGAAGAGTAGCAGACGAACTCACCTCGATCTCCCCAACGTCCATATGAGACCCCGCCGTGTTGCTCACGATGAGCACGTTCCCAGGCCCGAAGGTCTCCCTGCACTCCTTCCATGCTTCCTGTCCTGCGCGTAAGCCTTTCCCTCCTCCGAATCATAACACTCCTTCTTCGCGACGCACCGTCAGTTCCGGCACCAGTCTGTCCTCATGAGGTACCGTCTAATCCCCCGTAAGTCATTCGCGCGTCCCAAAATGCGGATAAACATAGGAAGTGACACGCACCAAGCAGTTATCCTTGTCGAACACCGCCCCGCGATACCCTGCCCTATACAACGCCTGGAAGTCGAGCTGGCGGATGTCTTCCTAACGCTGGGAGTCAGAATCTTTCCACGCAGTTGCTTGTCTCTCCCTCCGCCAATAGTCAAGAGACACAGACCTCTGACGACGACACTCGGCACGACGAGCCGCGGGTTGATGAGTAGGTGCAAGGGCACGAGGATGCCCGGGACGTTCAAAGGCATCTGGCAGCTCCGAGGAGGAGGAAGAGGGAAGATGGAAGGAAGAAGAGAAGAAACGGTGCTCGGCCAGCGCGGACAGCAAGACAAAAGAGTGAAAAACACAGAGACTCAGACTCAGAAACTCGCTCGGGGAGCGAAGGCAAACGGAGAGCACGGGTGTGACGCCATGGGGGGACGTCACCCGTCACATAGCGCATTTGGCAAGCTAGACGCCCTGGCTCCCTCCGCGTCTAACTCCGACAGCATCCAACTCGAACTTGATCTTTGGACCAACCTGAAGAGGCCTTAGGCACTTTCCAGTACCTCGCGCAATTGTTTGGCTTCTACTACATACAGCCTTGACGGTGCCTGCCTATAAGTAACGCTGCAGGTAAGTACTTATCGCAGAGAAATTTGAACACCCGCGCCAGTGCTTTGCGAAGCCCGAACTGGATGGTACGTGAAATGAAGAGCCTTGTCAATAGGTCCGCATGGTTTCATCAACAACCCCGGGTATCCACGAATCCTATGTACGTACCGCTCTCCCGCAGCCGCAGACCAACAGCATGAAATATGACAGTGACAGCTGCCAGACGGCCTCCAGGTAATAGCAACCGCGCCCAACGTCAATTCTCGAACTACGCGGACGCCTCCATGAGCCACTGACAGCAAGAAACCTTACCGCCCTCCTAAACTCTCGACGAGCATCGCCTTTGAAGGATCTCCGGCATGTCGAGTCGAGGCTTCGCGGGATGACGAAGAGCGGCTCAGCGCTCAGGCTTTGCCAGCGGGCTCCGGATCGCGGACCCGCCTGTCGCCCCACAAGCCTGTCGTGAACACACGGCGAGCGTCGAGTGAGATGAGGATCGCGACTGCGAGGTACTCCGGTGCGGAGTGGAAGACGTAGAATGTGGCCTTTGACCCTGGCGAGTTCAGTGAGCCCGGGCCTTCGGCGAGGAGCGACGTCGTCGAGAAGCGCATGACGACCAGGCGGTATATCGCTACCGTGGACTGTAGTCAGACAAGCAGGAGGAGATACGGGGGCGTGAGCTACGGTACGAGTCGCCGAGGGGGAAGACTTACAGCGAGAGCGGCGACGAGGACGATCCACGCGACGGATCTCCGCGGGACGCGAGGGATAGCGGAAGAGACCCAGACGGCGCCCGCGGCAACCCCGACGATGAGCAGCAGTCCAAGCACGGTGCTTGCGTACCTGAGAGGGGCGATGCCTACATTAGCACGTAGCACTGACAGTTGGTGCGCAAGTAACGTACCAGAGCTGCCGCACCAGTTGCGCGTGTGCGCCGGAATGGAGTGCGCCCTGGTAGTCGACACCAGACACGATGCCCAAGATGATCGTCACCCAGAACACGATAGTGCCTGCGAGACCAACTTGTCGAAGCCGTGCCCGCATGCGAGGGAGGTCTTCGAGGCTGGCAAAGTCGTCCACGGCGAACGGCAGGGATGCATTCAACCCCCAGTCCGGCTGATTATTCTTGTTCGACTTCGCCTCATTGGCGAGTACCTCTGCGCCCTTGGTCGCGTTGACGAGCATCGCCCGCGTGAGCTGCATGAGGTCCATGCCAATGGTGATGAAGCCGCCTGCGAGCGTCGTCTGCAGGTACGTTTCGAGGCTCTCGTTGGTGCGCGCCTTGTCGTCATGGGCAGTGTGCGCGCGAAGAGCGTAGAGGACGGTCCTTGGCAATCGTTATGAGTCGATCGAGACTCTTCTCGGTGCATAGAATGTCTTACCGTTCAGTGGTGAAGGCGAGGGCGCCGATGAGCACAAAGTTACGCGTCTGTGGGCGCGCCATGCGCCAGACGAAGATAGCTATCAGGAGTGCATGAAGGACGGAAAAGAGGATCGATGGGGCAAAGTCGATGGGAAAGGGAGCGCCTCCTATAGGGGACGGGAACTCGTGTGTCGGAGCGGAAGACATTGAGGAGGGAGAGAGACAGACTGGGCGGAGAGGGGAGACCTCATGAAGCTTGAAGAGCAGTCGACTTAAATGCGATGCATTGTACAGGCATGTAGATCGTGGCACGTGCCTTGTGGTTCCGACATGCCACGGTGTCCTGCGAAGCGAGAGCGCAGCTCTGCTACATAAGCGGCGTAGCGCGGCGCCATATGACGCTAGCAGCTGTGCTGTAAGGTTGCTGCGTGGATTGGTGCAGAAAAGGACCGTTGACAGATGTGCGTTTGAGGCTCGCGTCACACGTGCCAGCTACTCACTGCGATACCTGACTTTACCACTAGCAGAGGACGACAACTTCGAGTGAGTGGGACAGACGGGTCGGTCTGTGTCCGGAGGTCCACCTTTTCGGGGAAGATTCGTCGCATTCCACCACTACGTATCGGATGGCGGGTAGTCTGCCAATGACGTGCGCAGCAAGGACTCACGAGACATGCAGGCTGCGCAGGCGCTGCGGGCATCGTTCACAGGCAGGACCCGAGTATCTCAATGGGCGTCCCTTGAAGTCCATCAGCTTCTCCACTGCGGACCTTGCGGACTCCAAGCTTCTCCTCACATCATCTGTGGTGCTCGAGATTGGTCAGTATTCGACTGACGTTGGTACCCTCCAGAACTATGATTATGTACCTTGTCTCCCCTAGGCAGATGTTTACAGAGAGATAATTCAACCTGTGGAAGAGGAACAGAATCGTTTCGCAGGCGGGAGAGGTGAGTATCGATTGGAGTAAAGAGGAAGAGACCCGCGGTGACTGATGCTAAAGCAATATTACAATCGGAGTCTGAACACACCTTACCATTCTTTACTGGGGCTACTAACCGGGCAAGCAAGCGTTTGTTACTCCGACGCTTCCATCGCAATGCTCAGCGCAAGTAAGCACCTCTCGACGTCAGCAACCTGGACGCCACGAGTTCATACAAAATTACGGGCGGCGGCCAGTGGCTTGTACCGTACCGGTCAATGCAACTGTATGTCATATCGTCTACCATCGGATGATCGTGTATATGACAGCCTCTGACCCCACACCGCATGCTCTCCTGTGCGCTCTCCGCCTCAACAACCCCGGAGCCTACTTACTCGACCTGCGGGACGCCCACAAAGACCGGTGTCAAGGTGGCCCTCTCGTGGTCCAACTACTCGTAGCACCCAATCAGTCCGGCTTCAACCAAGTGAAGGCGGGAAGTTGACGTACCACTTCGCCCGATGTCCAGAACACATCTTTCTTTAGCGTCTCCCACGCCTGTTCGGCTGTGTCTGCCTGGATGAGCAGGAACGAGCCCTCGACTTTCGCAACGGCACCTGCGTCGGAGGACTGCACAGTTTGCGGTAGAAAGCCTCCTGCTGCCACTGTTAAAGGTGTCAGCGTCACGCTCATGCTGCCTTCGCCCTCGAAGTGCCCGGCGGAGCCGCCGTACGGTACCTGACGCTCAAGAACACAGCGACAGCGGGCCCAACACACGCATGTAGCAAGGAGGGAGGGAACGCGGAGAGACAAGGATGTTGAGGTTTTTGGGTCTGGACTGGGGCGGGCAAGCGTGCCCGTCCTCGTGAGGTGATCGAGGTGTCGAGTTGGAATGGAGGTCTTGTGGCCGACGTCGTGCGCGACGTCGGGACTGCGGCCGCCCGAGGCGCTTTGTACGTCCTTTTGTTCTCGATGTCTTACCGTTGGTTCTTGTTACATCCATGTACTTATGACTGCAGTTCGTGTATCGCTCACCTCAGTCCCGCGTACACGCGTCTGACTGAGGTGAGATCCCCGTTGTACTTTCCCCATTGTTCTGTATGCTCACGCCTATGTAGTCTTC